>QNQO01002391.1:0-121470 GCA_003290165.1 Berberis thunbergii
AGTCATGGTCGCGGTTTTGCTACTGTAAGCTTCACCGAAATTCAGGAATTTTTTTTTTTTTTTTTTTTTAGGATAAAGATCTGGGAGATCGGAGGTTGTTGCGGAGGGTGAAGAACGAAATAAAAGAAAAAAATTTGGTCAGAATCGAGGATGCCACCTATTGATCCGTTGATTGGAGATCAGCCACCAAGTTTAGAAAAGTTATTTGATTGATGAAACTTCTTATTACAATTGATAGACTTTATAGAGAATTCTATGTCCTAGATTCCTAACCAGACTCATCTTAATATCGAAGTTCAACTAAATTAGGACTCACCTACTGACTTACCTAGTTCAACTAAATTAGGACTCTCGCCTACTGACTTACCTAAACATGACTTCTTACTAAAATAGGACTTGTTACTAACATGGTAACCTACTGGAGCTGGGTTCCTAACATCCCGGACCCCTTGAAACATGGCTTGTCCTCAAGCCTGAAAACTAGTAACGACCTAGTTTCCTAACCATACTCATCCAAAATCACGACGTTGTCTTTCGGAGAATCCCCAGCCAGGGCGGTTTCCAGGAAAAGTAATTGTGGTCTCTGCTAGTGATGTCCTGGTTTAAAGGTTTCGTCGCAGTTGAAACACAAGCCTTTCTCGTGACGTTCTTTTGTTCGGCCCAAGTTAGTCGCTTCATGCCAGAAGGCAAGGTGGGAGTTGGGGCAGGAGTCTTAAAATTAGGCGGAACAGAGGAATAAGCCGTAGTCGCAATGATAGCGTCCTCTTGGCATAACGCTAAATCAAAAGCCAAGGTGAATTTCTGATTTACCGCAACCTGGTTAAGCTCAAAAAACTGTTCGGCTTGTAAATTGCCACCTACTGGATTGTTGCGGTGAGTAGGTTCTGATTGTGAGGACCCAGTGGATTGAAGAGATTGAAGAGTTTGCAATATCAGGGCAAGGATCTGTGATTGAATTTGGCGATCTTGGAGGAGGGTGTGGATATGTGAAGCCATTGTTCCCAATTGGGCGTTAATGGCAGCAACCTGTTCTTCGAGTTCTTGGACAGTCATGGTCACGGTTTTGCTACTGTAGCTTCACCGAAATTCAGGAATTTTTTTTTTTTTTTTTTTTGGGATAAAGATCTGGGAGATCGGAGGTTGTTGCGGAGGGTGAAGAACGAAATAAAAGAAAAAAATTTGGTCAGAATCGAGGATGCTCTGATACCAGATGATAGGATCTGATACCGGAAGCTAAGATAATCGATCTTTTGATTGGAGATCGAACCACCTATTGATCCGTTGATTGGAGATCAGCCACCAAGTTTAGAAAAGTTATTTGATTGATGAAACTTCTGATTACAATTGATAGACTTTATAGAGAATTCTACGTCCTAGATTCCTAACCAGACTCATCTTAATATCGAAGTTCAACTAAATTAGGACTCACCTACTGACTTACCTAGTTCAACTAAATTAGGACTCTCGCCTACTGACTTACCTAAACATGACTTCTTACTAAAATAGGACTTGTTACTAACATGGTAACCTACTGGAGCTGGGTTCCTAACAAGATATAACCCTAACCGTCTACATCTTTCCTTCCTTGCCTTTTGCTTAATTGGAGGAAGAACTTGGAGAAGAAGACGTGTTGCTGCTGCACTTGTTCGAGAACGATACAACTAGGTATCTATTATTTCTTCTTAATCAATTTGATGACTCTTTGAGAACTCTTGATAATGTTGTTGTAGAACTATTACTGTTTGTTTTTTTTTTTTTTTTTTGCTTAACGATACCAAGTTGAATTGTTGGTGTTCTTGATCATTTTATGGTGTTGTTCATTTTCTTCTTACTGGAATTTGATTAATTGGATTGGTGGTAAATGGTTTTGTGAGATTGTGTTCCATTTATTAATGTAGCTTAGCTATTTGAAGAAATGTCTAGCTGGGATTTGTTGTCTGTGCCTGTAGCTTTTTTTTTAGTGCCATAGATTTGCTAATACTGAAGGTATTTACTGGTTCGATCCAGATAATAACAATCCAGTACTAGAAGGTACCTGGATTAAGTGACTAATGATGGATTTTATTTTAGACAATTTACAATTGTTTTGTATGTTTGTAGTTCTTGGTTTAAAATAAATTATGAAGACATATTTGTCGATGTTTTGATGTATACCATTTCCCGTTAATAATATTGTTTGTTTTAAAAAAAAAAAGAAGTAGTATTAAAGAGGAAATCATGCCAAAGGGAATATCATTGCTTTTATTTGGCAAGGAGTGATTCTTGGAGTGCTTCTATGGTTTTTTTAATCACATTAGCCTGGATTTGGCAAGATAATGGGAGTTTTCATGAAGAGAAGATAATATTAAAAAAAAAAAAGATTATAATTATTGTGGCTGATGCTATTAAACTAAATGAAAAAAGTGAGCAAACATGAAAATAGATATCCATATAAAGTTCGTAACCTTGCTGGTTTTTATCGTACACCATTTGGAGAAAGGATATGATCCTCTTTTATTTTTTATTTTTTATTTTTTATTTTTTATTTTTTATTTTTTATTTTTTATTTTTTATTTTTTATTTATTTTTTTTTTTTTTTTTTTTTTTATTTTTTTATTTTTTTTTTATTTTTTATTTTTATTTTTTATTTTTTATTTTTTTTTCTTGCACTACTTATTTTCACTATGTTGACATACACATAATGAGTATTTTTTTCAACTGACAGAATTGACATTAAAAAAAATACCTTGGCCACATTCAGTTTGTTGGAGGACAAGCTCAAACAAATGAATGGATACTTCATTGTGCAATGATTTAATCAACTTATATGCTTTTACGGCCTGGGAAAACATTAATGATCCTTGTACGATAGTATGTGCCTTTTGGACGCTGTCAACTTTAGATGTGTTGCACTCCCAAGCTGAAGTAGAAATAAACCACAGTTGCTATGATATAGCTAGTTACTATGATATACAGATCATGTAGTGTAAGCTATTAGATTGAGTTTTGTCTATCAACTATAAAATGGTATGATGATGTGTTTTGGATTATTGAATAATAGTTATCTGATAAGGCGTATCTATCGTATATCAAATGTTGGACCTATAGACAATGGGGATCAACTTTAATCTCAATAGTTGATATACTTCTTGTGATGCAGAAGTTGTGGGGATTCTCTTGGTCCTCCTTTTCATCCTTGCAGCTTGTCTATCCTGTCTAACAACGTCTATCCTGTCTAACAACCTGATATCTATCTTACATATGACTTTGTTGAAAACTATGTAAACATTCTACTTTCAATCGTCAAGTTGTTTAAGACAAATTCAGGCAATTTTCGACTATCCACATGTGTGTTGATCACACATTGTCTTTCAATAGAATAAACTTTTCCCCATATTATCATATTTATGCGAAGAAAACTCTCCCCTTCTGCCCCCATTATCCTATTTATGCGTGTGACAGAAGTTGCACGTGAAAATAGACAAGAAGCGAAAATTAGAATCCAAACATTCATAAAAATGCAAAAGCAAAAGGAATATATTTCCTGTCTAATGGTAGTTGGGATGCCTTTGGATGAAGCTTTTGTTTTCAAATCACATGAGTTCAAAAGCAAAGGGTTGGAGATTGGGGGTGGATCTTGGGTGGTCAAGAAGAATACAAATCACATGAGTTCAAAAGCAAAGGGTTGGAGATTGGGGGTGGATCTTGGGTGGTCAAGAAGAATACAGTGATGATCTGACCCTACCAAATCAAAGAGATTCTTGGAACAGTCCAAAATGATCAGTCCAATCTGTAGGAGACAAACCTATCCAGCGTGCAAATGGTGTGTGTGTGGTGTCGGGTGTTTCTATCGTTTACCAGGCAAATCTACCCCTTTTAGAACAAAATCCACCAAAGCAAAGTCATTGATAAAGGAGTTGAAGTTTCTGATGTGAACAGACCTACTATTTTTTTTTCTTTTAATTTTTTGAAACCAAAACATAACATAAATAAAGGTTCAAAATCAATTATGTGGTCTGAACTAGATCTCTAACATTACAAACTCTGTTTTACAACTCAAGTCATGCTACAAGCTACAATTTCAATGCAAAAAACTGATGAATCCGCGCTGAACAATGCAGGCCAATTTGTCCTTCATCAATTTTAAAACATATTCTCTTCTGTAACTATCCCAATACATCAGTGACCAGGTAGTTTTGCACTATTTTCTGCCAGAAACATGGATTCAATGATAAACAAGCCTAAATTCAGTTTTCCACCTAGGACGATAATCTTATAAGCATCAAAGAAGTCCATTATTTTACCTCTTCTTTTTCTCTGTCACCAAACCATCAGACTGCGATTTTGCATCTTTCTTTGATACCTTATTGAATGAAAATTTGCATCTTTCTTTGATACATTCTCACTGGATGGTTCTTTGATAAGTGGAGTGGATGGTTCTTCAGCCTTTCTTTTATTTGAGCGAACTAAGGATGAGAGTTCGAGCTTTTGTTTCTTTGGAAAGATCATTAAGCTTCAAGGATGTATTTTTCTCAGATGAAATTTGTATTTGCTGAGCCTTTTTCTTAATTGACCGAACCAATGACGAGAGTTCATACTTCTCTTTCTTTGAAGATCTGTTGTCTGGCTGCAATTGGTCATCTCTCTTTGGTATGGTGTCCTCTATTGACAATGGAGCTTGCCCAGCCATATTTATCGGTTCACTATGGGTGTTTCTTCCCAGACACCATTACGTTGTTTTTGCCGAGCAAAAGCTGCACTCCTGTTATATTGTGGATCGGTGGGGTCCAATGCATAGAGAGATGACTTGTTCATAGCTGCAAATCGCGGGTCATCTTCATAATCAACAGCAGGTAGTTTGTCCTCAATTGGTTCCTCTGTCCCCTTTTTACTTTTACTCTTTTTAGGTTTCAAGTTATATCCTTTCAGATTGCTTTCAGCAGCTTGGTCATCAGCAAACAGTAACTCAAGTTCTGCTCTACTCGCTTCTTGTTCTTTGTCAGCTTCTTGTTCCTGTTTGTTTCTACGATCACTCTTCCCAGCTTTACTGCTTTTGACTGAAGGTTCTTCCATAAAGAAGTCATCAGGTTGTTCAGGTGCTTTGATATCACTATTGCCACTCTCATCCTCAGACAAGTCCTTACCCCTGTTCTTCTTCATCTTCCTCTTCTCTTGTCACTTTCGAGCAGACCTACTACAGCAATTCTTGTCATCTAAGTCTTTTATGGGATTAAAAAAATCTCCTCCAAAGACTCGGGGAACATTCCAATAACCTGAAGTTCTTCCCAGAAATAAAGTCTACCAGTGGAATCAGCAGCAGGACCCTAAACTTCATCTTTAGAGCATCTCCCTACCTGCTCTATTCTATTGAAGCTTGTGGCTTTTTTAAAAAACTAAGAAAACACTTGGGGAAGATACTAAGGGTGTGTTTCATTTTAGAGGTATGGTGCAGAAAGTAGGAACAAATTCTCCACCTTGAAGACAACCATGTATTTTTGCAAGTATTTTCGAAGGGGATGAGCTAAGAAAACATTTGCCACAAGTTTGTATAAAATCAAAAATATGGAGATCATCACCAAATTCATGTTCATTATTTCTTCCTCTTTACCTCCTCTCCCCTCTCACTTTTGGCAAATTTTCTTCGAGAAAAATTTCCCTTGAACCAAATTGTTCATTTTCTTATAACCCACTCATATGTGATATAAACACAATTGTGATTCATTTGAAATGACAACAAAGACTACAGCTTAAAGGTTCCCACCTGCAAATGATCAAATTCATCCCAAAAAACATGAGCCTTTAAGACCGGACAAGCTAAGAGTAAATCTTGCACCGGTAACATCTTGAGCATCAACTTTTACAGACTCTGGCCTCTATAGTGTTAACAATAAAAATAACCAGTTCTATTTTCTTGAAGAAACAAGTCCAGTTACATGAGGACGACTTCTTGAAACATAAGAGAATAAACTAACCAACGGTATAAAAAGCTGTGAAAATGATTAAGATTTTTTATAAGAGTATATTTATGCAATTTTATTGTCGTGTTTCTCTAGCTAATTTTTCTTTATTAATTTCTGGAAACCAAAGGCATTGTTTGGTTGTAAAGATAAAGTTAATAAAAACCATGATAAGGATTGGCTATTTTTTATCCCCCCATTAATAAATTCATGTATATTTTTTTTAGAGATGGACAAAAGTTGGATGAAAGAGAAAAATAGGTTTTCTGAAAAGTATACAGAAGGTGTTGACAAGTTTATAGAGTTTGCACGTTCCGTAGTAGATGAAGGTGATAGGATTCGATGTCCGTGTCGTGGTTGCAAAAACATATATTTGAAGACCACAAATATGGTGAAAAGTGATTTGATCATAACTGGGTTTGATCGTAGTTACACTCGATGGGTATATCATGGAGAAGAGTGTGTATCACTACCATTTAATGAGGCCACTCGTGTCAATAATGATCATGTTATGTCAGAAAATGAAAATGATGATGATGAATATTTGGATGAAGATGTTGATGAGATTCAAGAAATTTTAGGGGATGTTTATAGGGGAACACTTGGGGACACTGATTTTGGAGAAGCATCTACTGGTGATGATATTCAATTAGGCGACATGACATCAAAAAGTTTAATAAGTTGTTGGGTGATGCGCAATGTCCACTTTATTCTGGTTGTGAAAAGTTCTCAAAGTTGAATTTCATTGTGAAATTGTATCATTTGAAAACAATAAATCGGTGGAGTAATAAATCAATGGATATGTCGCTTGACTTATTGAAAAAAGCATTTCCTTCTAGAGAAACATTACCCGAATCACATTATGAGGCGAAAACCTTATTGCGAGATTTGGGAATTGGCTATAATTGTATACATGCATGTAAAAATGATTGTGTATTATTTTGGAAGGAGCATGATGATGCAGAAATGTGCCCTAATTGTGGTGAATCTAGGTGGAAGTCTAACCTAGCTAAGGGTAAGAAAATTCTACAAAAGGTGTTGCGACACTTTCCCTTTAAATCAAGACTGCAAAGGTTATTCATGTCATGCAATATAGCTAAAGATATGAAATGGCATAAAGAAAAACATGCTTCTGATGAAAATGCTTTGAGGCATCCCGCCGACGCTGAAGCTTGGAAATAATTTGACAATGAGCATGATTGGTTTGCACAAGATTCTAGAAATGTCTGTCTTGGGTTGGCAACAGATGGTTTTAATCCATTTGGTAACATGAGCACCTCTTACAGTATGTGGCCAGTAGTACTTACCCCATACAATTTACCACCTTGGATTTGTATTAAAGAATCATTTTTCATGATGAGTTTGCTTATTCCAGAACCCAAAGCACCCAGAAATAATATTGATGTGTATTTACGACCATTAATCGATGAGTTGAAAGAATTATGGGAATATGGTATATGGGCATATGATGCATCAATAAATCAACATTTTCAGTTGCATGCAGCGGTTTTATGGACAATAAATGACTTTCCTACGTATGCAAATTTGTCTGGGTGGAGCACAAAAGGGAAGTTGGCATGTCCTACATGCAATAGTGAGACATGTTCACTAACATTGAAGCACGGAAGAAAAATTTGTTACATGGGTCATCGTCTTTTTTGCCAACTAATCATAGTTGGCGAAAAAAAACCATGACGTTTGACGGTAAACAAGAACGTAGGTTACCACCAAAAAGGTTATCTGGGAAAGATGTATTAGAGCAGCTGAGTAACATTAGAAGGTTAAATTTGGGAGGGTGTCACGTTTGAACAAGAGGAAGCGCACTGAAATGGACCTTAATTGGACAAAGAAGAGCATTTTCTTTGAGTTATCGTACTGGCACACTCTCAAGTTGCGACACAATTTGGATGTCATGCGCATTGAAAAGAATATATGCGAAAATGTATTAGGAACATTGATGAACATTGAAAAAAATACGAAGGATAATGTTAAGTCTCGCATGGATCTAGAAGCAATGGGTTTAAGGAAAGAGTTGCACTTGCAACCACGTGGTGATTCTTATGTTATGCCACCCGCATGTTACACATTATCTAAAGTTGAGAAAAGGAGTTTGAGTGACTGGTTAAAATCAGTAAAATTTCCTGATGGCTATGCTTCCAATATTTCTCGATGTGTAAATGTCGAGACTTGTAGTTTATCAGGCATGAAGAGCCATGATTGTCACGTCTTCCTACAACGGCTACTTCCAGTTGCAATTCGTGGCTACTTACGAAAGGATGTTAGCAATGTAGTAACTGAGTTGGGGGTTATTTTTCAAGGAATTGTGTTCCAAAACATTATGCCCAGAAAATTTATGCCAAATGGAGAAAGACATTGTTGTAATCCTTTGTAAACTTGAAAGAATATTTCCTCCATCATTTTTTGATGTTATGGTCCACTTAGCCATTCACTTACCTCAGGAAGCAAAGCTTGGTGGACCCGTTCAATATCGATGGATGTATCCAATTGAAAGGTGATGTGAATTCCATATTATCACCTAGTGTTTTTTTTATATCCATTGTATTTAATGGATTCTTTGTGTGAACAGATTCCTTCACACTCTTAAACAAAATGTGAGGAATAAAGCGCGTCCAAAAGGCTCAATTGCTGAGGCGTACATTGATGCTGAGTGCCTCACATTTTGTTCCATGTATCTTCGTGGGATTGAAACTAGATTTAACAGAGATGAACGTAATGCTGATGCAGGGGAGCGAGATGGGCCTAAATTAATCTTTGTATTTGGAGATACTGCACGCGTTTTAGGATCCCCAAAATATGAAAGTCTTAATCTGGAAGAGTCAACAAAAGCACGGTGGTATGTGTTGAACAATTGTGAGGAAATTGAACCATATTTGAAGTAAGATATCTCTCTAATTCATAGAAGTCGCGTTTTGGTATATTATGTTTTATACTTATATTTATCTCGTACATAGTGAACATATCGAAGAGATGAAGATGCGTTACCCTACCAATTATGAGCAAATGCATCAAGGCCAATTTCCCAAGTGGTTTGAATATCGAGTAAGCATTAGTTTCATTTAATCTTCAAATTTGATTGTAATACTATCTTATTTGTAAACTTACGATCCTATTTGAAATATTATGTAGTAGATGAAGTCATTGCACGATCATAATTCTGTAGAAGCAAATAATCAACTTTACTCATTAGCGTGTGGCTTTGATCGACGAGTTTTGAGATATTCAGGTTGCATTGTAAACGGGATTAGATTCCACACGCAAGACCGTGATAGCAATCGAACTACACAAAACTACGGTGTTGCTGTTCCAGGCACTCATAAAGGCAAAAAAGTTGATTTTTATGGTGTTTTGATAGATGTTATCGAGTTAAATTATTGCATGGATAATCGCGTTTACTTATTCAAGTGTAATTGGTGGGACATCGAAAACAAAAAACATGGAATTCAGACAGATGGCCACTTTACGAGCATCAATTTATCTCATAAATGGTATAAAAGTGACCCATTTATCCTAGCAAGCCAAGCTCAACAAGTATTTTACCTTAAGGATACCACTAAAGTAGGGACTTCTTGGCATGTAGTACAGAAAATAAAGCCTAGAAATGTATATGATGTTCCTGAGCCAGAGAAGGAGGATATTGAAGAACATGTGAATGAAACATTGTTGGGTGATGCATATCAAGAAGACTTGTCCACAGAGGGTAATGTGAATGTATTGCATGATGATGTTGATGTGGTACCGTTGCATAGAAATGATATACAAGCAGACCATGTTGAAGCCTCAATCATACATGATAAGCAAAATATGGCTTTAGTTGATGATGATGAAATTCATGAGTTGGAGGACATAATCGATAGTAATGATAGTAATGAAGGACTACCATTTCCAAGTGATAGCGACACAGAAGAAGAATATTGATTTATATGCGGTAGTGTTCTATGTAATAAGGTGATTTAAAGATTTTTTTTATTTTTTATTTTCAAATGCTGTTAAAAAGTGCAAATTCAAATGTTATGATAATAATTTCTTTCATATGGCTATATTTAATATTATTTTATTTTCTTAGTGTTTATAATTATTATGAAATGTCTATTGAAATCTTTGATTTATTGTTCATCAATGTCACAGGATACTATGGCACCAGGAAGATCAAGATCTAATGTTGGATCCATTTCTTTGCACGCCGATCACAGCCGGAGTTGGATCAATCTCCACAACATGAGCTAAACCCTTCACTTATTTCCGAATCTTCTGTCAATCCGACCAGGGTTTCTATCAATTTGAATAGATCTATCAGACGTAACACTTTATGTAAGCTTGAACTTCTTTTTTTTCATGGTTTTGTCAATCCTGTTATGGTTCAAGTAGTTAATATATGTAATTTTTTTCATAGCATCATCAATGAATAAAAAAGGACGTGGTAGGAGTTGTGGATTATCGCTGCAAAAGTTAACGCGTGGTGGTAACAAGGTGCACGTTGATATCCCGAGCGATTACATTAGGCCTGTTGGTATTTATGCTTCAGAGTTTACTGCAGAGGTTGGCATTTTAGCTCGAACCTTGATCCCGGCATCAAGTATGTGGCGAGATGTCAAGGTGGTTGACAAAGAACACATTTATCAATGTTTGAAGGCAAGTTCTAAGTTATTATAAGTATTTTTATTGTATTTTGTTCATTTCTTGTTGAAAACGTATATTAGTATTCAATCTGTTGTTTATTACTTTGCAGGATAAGTTTGAAATTGATACAAGTGATCCTCATGTTATTCTCACTATTGATGACATGATTCAACATCGCCTATCTGATTATCGGTCAGACTTATACAAACATTATAAGAAGTTTGATAAACGTGAGGAAGCACTTCAGAATGCACCATTAGAAGTTACGATTGATGAATGGAAAGTCCTCTGTGAACGATTTAGTTCAGAGAAATTTCAGGTAATCTACATATCTGTATATAAATTATTAATTTTAAATGATTAACCTAAATATGCATATTCTTATAGACTACAAATCCTTACATATAATTCCATTATATTGTTTAACGCTGTACACAGAAAATAAGCAAAATAAATTCTCAAAATAAGAAAAATGGTGAATTGCCTCACACCTCAGGTTCCAAGTCATTTGTTCGAAATCTATATGATAAGGTAAGATTCTTAATTGCGTTAATTTTTATCATATCTTATATCACATATCATTCATTACAATGTGTTATAACTGCGCAGCGAAATCTAGAGACTGGCCAAGTGCCTAGTGAGATAGATCATTACAAGAATATATATTGTCGAAAAACGGGAGAATGGGTTCACGTGTCAGCGAAGGCTAATTGGGTAAGAAATTGACTAGAAATTAAATTATATAGGCGCTTAAGTTGTATCTTATCAACTTTTAATTGTGTTATCACAGCAAAATATGGAGCTAATGCGCAATGAACCAACACCAGATGGTACTAAAAGGAGTGAATTGGAGATCATGACTGAGGTCCTTGGGACAAAATCAGGATATGTACGTGGGCTGGGGCATGGAGCCAAGCTCATGGTAACCGCTAGATCAAGCTCCAAACGTAGTTTAATAGAGGTGAGTGCTAGTCGTAGAGCTGAGAATGCTGAAAAAGAGAATCAACAATTACGTAAACGAGTAGATGAGTTGACAGATGAAATAAGGATGAAACAAATTACGATGGAGTCGGAGTTATCTAAACGGGTGGACCAAATGCAAAAGGACCAACAGAATCAGATACAAAATATGTTTCAGAATTTCATGTCAGGACATACGCAGATGCTGATTTAACTAACCTAAATAAATAGGTTAATTTAACCTAATTTTAATAACTGCAAGTGCACAGTGTCTAACTGGTAGACACGGGCAAGTACAGGTCGATCCCACAAGGACTGTGGTTGCAATTAAATTTCAGGGTTTATTTAAACTAATTTAAATTGGGGTTACAGCAATTAAAATATTTAAACTAAAAAACAAATTAAAAACAAAATAAAAAGTTTTAAAGAATATGAGAAAGGAAACCAAGGCATTGACTCCACCACAGGTTCTTTGAGATTTGTGTAATCAAAAATACAGTTTTCAAGATTTAATATGACTAACCTAAAGATTAATCTAAGTTCACAATTGATTTAAGCATAGGTATAAACCCCTAGCATTGTGTGTCTTCTTACGGCACACACAATCACAGGTTTATTTTAACTAATCCTAATCCCTAGCATTGCGTGTCGTCTTACGGCACACACAATCACAGATTCGGATTAATTGATTAAATCAGGCTTTTGAATTTCAACAAAGGGTACTTCTAACTACCGACTAGTCTAGATAATTAATCAGGATATAATCGGTGAAAGCAATTTATTAAAAATCATAAATCAAATATGTTTAACGTTCAAGCATAAAGAAAATAATAAATTTAAATACACAAACTCTAGGAAATCCTGTGGTTTCATCGTAGCCTTGGCGAAGGGTTTAGCTATCCATGGTAGTGGTAGTCATCTCCTCGTGATGTGGTACGCCGCAACTCATCTCTGCACGAATGCGAATCCCGAGAAAAGGGCTGCTAAAGGCACTGTGGTGGCTCTTAGAGAACTCGAGGGTGTCAATAGCTGAACTGTTTGAACGGGTCTCCTAAGGGTTACATTAAAGCTACAAGAGGCATCAGGCAAGGCTGCCCCATGTCACCATATCTGTTTGTCTTAGTTATGGAAGTGCTCCATTTGCAACTCCGTAAACAGGTGCAGGAGGGACACTACCAGCTTCATCATAGATGTAAGGATCCCCTAATCACGCATTTCTGCTTCGCGGACGATTTGATAGCATTCCTCCATGGTGATCGTCCCTTAGCGAAAACACTCCTGGATGTCTTAACAGACTTTAAAGCATGTACTGGCTTAGCGGTGAATTGCGACAAAAGTCGAGTGTTCTTAGCCAGCGTTTCGACTGAAGAGCAATCTAGCATCCTAGAGCATCTTCCATACTCTGTGTGCAAGCTTCCCGTAAGGTATCTCGGCTTACCAATGTTCTCGTCCTATCTGTCTCACAGTCAATGCTTACCTATTATTGAGAAAATCAAGAAAAAGATTAACTCTTGGAAGAACCGATTCCTCACATATGCGGGGCGACTAGTTTTGATCAAGTCTGTCCTTGGAAGCATGCACGTCTACTGGACCTAATGTTACGACCTTCCTATGCAGACGCTTACTTGCATCAATGCCATCCTTCGAAGCTTCCTTTGGTCAGGTGGTGAAGTTGCAGTAAAAAAATCGCTAGTGAGCTGGGACAATGTGTGTTATCCATATCAGGAAGGGGGACTTAGCATCAGAGATATCAGACTTGGGAGTGAAGCTGCTACCATGAAACATGTATGGAGTATTGCGTCTCGTAGAGAATCAGTGTGGGTCAAGTGGATATACAACCATCTGATCAAACACAGAACCTTCTGGACAATGAACTCACCTAGGGACACTTCCTGGTGCTAGAGGCGTATTTTGGACTGCAGGATAAAAGCTTCCAAACTAGCTCTACATTCCATTGGTACTGGGGAACAAACTCTCTTTTGGAAGGATCCTTGGCACCCTTTAGGAATCCTGATTGACAGATTTCCTCAAGAACTTCTCTACGACTCCACGTTGCACAAAGATGCAAAAGTCTCAGCTATAGTGAGGAACAATAACTGGGCTATACCGCCCAGTGTAGACACAAGCATTGCTGAGATAGGAAGTTACCTAGATGACGTTGAGATTGATGTGCATCACCAGGATGAAGTCATGTGGACAGCCAACACTGATGGGCAGTTTCAACTCAAAACAACCTATGAAGCAATTAGAAAACGAAAGAGTCGAACTGACTGGTCCTCACCTGTATGGTTCAAGGGCAACATACCGAGGCACAGTTTCATAACCTGGCTGCTTGTTCATAAGGCCCTGAAGACACTAAGCAAACTAAAGAAGTGGGGTATAACTCAACAAGATCTATGTCCACCATGCACTCGCGAAAGTCAAACAGACAAGCACCTCTTCTTTGAATGTCATTACTCGCAGTATGTGTGGACCAGGATGCTGCATTACCTTAGCTACTCACGACAGGTATCGAGTTGGGAGGAAGAAATTGCGTGGTGCGGCCAACACTTCAAAGGACCCAGACTCAGTTCACAACTTAAAAAGCTCACCTTTAATGCAACGATCTACTACATTTGGACTGAACGAAACAAAAGAATTCACGAGCACCAACAATGCGCAAGTAGTGAACTTGTGAAACGCATATTTCAGGATGTTCGACTGAAACTCAATGTGGATGAACTCATTTTGGCGGATAATGCGGCCAACAGACAGCTTCTTGGACGATGGAACCTGGATGAAACATATATCATCCAGAATCTAGTTGTGTGCAAATGGGAGAAGCCCCCCTTTGGTTGGCACAAGTTGAATATTGATGGGTCACTGAGAGGAGACCATGGTGGTTACGGGGCAATGATTAGGGACCCAGATGGTGATGTTAGAATGGCGTGCACAGGCTCGGTCACCGGACAGACAGTCATAAAACATGAACTTCAGGGAGTGGAGGCCGGCCTAAAGCTGGCTAATATCCACCACTTCAGGAAGCTGGTCATCTATACAGATTCTACGAGTGTTCTCCAGTATCTTTCTAAACCACGGAATGCAGCTTGCAACCTACGACAAATTGTTAGACATATCATGAGGCTGCTTGGCTCCCTAGACGAATATAAAATACTACATGCTTTCAGATAGACAAATAGGTTAGCTGATAAACTGGCTAGCTTAGACCCAACCATAGAATTTTTTGAAATCCTTCCTAGTTCCTTTGCTCAGGATATGAAGGGCATTGTCTATGAAGACAAAATCGGCAAAGCTTATGTCCGGATGTAACAACCTTTTTTATTTTCAGGTTTGGGGATCTTAAATAACCTCCACTCGCTTTCCAAAAAAATAAATGACACTAGGCATAAACCAAGAGAAAAATAATCCAACAAGAATGGCCAAACATTACACAATGAAATCCACAAAAAAAAAATCTCCAAAGTAAACGAACTTTGCTCGAATTGATCTCTAGAAACACAACTATACTTCACAAACTATCAACTCGTGGGTTTTTCTCCGCTTAACAAAAAAAAACATTTAAATAAATAAATAAAACAAAAATGAAACATTTGAGTTTACTCAACACCCATTTCGAATTTCTTCAAACAATCTTCATATTCTGATGAAAAATTAAGGAAATCTATACAATTCATGAACTTTAAGAGAACCCCACACTGAGTTTTCAGCATAAACCCCAAATCAAAAGCAAATGGTACTTCAAAAACTTGTAAATACGACTTCTATCGGCTTAAAATTCATGAATTTCTAAAGGACATACAGCTATTACAGAGTAGAGTAAGTAAGTGTTAGGAGGTACGTACCGGCAACTGGAAAAGAGAAAGTGCCAAGCGTTCACCTAAGAATGAATTGGAAGAGAGGGAAAGCGATGTCATTGAACTCTGAAGCGCAGCCATCGCTGCCATTGTTATTTCTCCTCGGTCACACTGGTTCTATCTACTCTCTCGTTGTAGAAGAGATGAAATGAATCGAGTTCAATATAGGAGAGAAGAGGAGAAGCCTGTTGTTTGGATAAAGGAAATAAATGGGTGCGCTCTTTAGTGTGGATGCTCTCTGAGGGTAACAATTAACAAATGACACCCACAGGCCTCAACACAAATTGTTGGTCAAGAAGCCCAATGGGTTGGGGGGAATAAGCCTGATTGGATTGGGCCTGAATATACATTCCATGCAATGGATACTTTCCCAAGCTCACGAGGGATGAACTCGAGGCTACGGATCATACAAAAAAGCTCAGAGATAATTTACGAAAATTATAGGGGTCGAGGGAGGGACGAGGGAGGGAGCGAGGGATGAGTGGAAGCCATCCATCCGCCTCGAGATGAGCATCATAGCATATCTCGAATCTGATGCATTCATCTCGAGGCGGATGGGTGGCTACCACCCATCCCTCGCTCCCTCCCTCGACCCGTAGCAAAGCTCGAGGACATCATTAAGGTGATCTACACATACAAAATATGTGGTTTTTGAGCCAGCCACCATTGGAGAGTTGAGCGTACTGTTTGGGCCCTTGAGCGATCATATGGCCCTTTTGAGTTTTGAGGATGGGATCAACTACACAGATTTTGACTAGCTTACTACATTGTCATTATAGGAAACTTAGATTTGGACGCATCAACTATTATAAGAGAGGTTGTTCTAATTCTTCTTTTGACCAGTGAAAGCTATATGTTAATCCTCTATCCTTCTCTAATGGTCATGGAGTGCCTTTCATTACCAATAGTACTATTCACTTTTCTCATCCTCTTGATGTTGAGGTTGGTGAAGAAAGGAATGTCATTCAAAATTCAACATCCAAATTCAAAGATGCCGCAAGGACCATGGAAACTACCACTCATACGAACCATTCATCATCACTTCCTAGACTACCACACCAGTCACTTGGAAATCTAGCTTAGAAACATGATCCCCTTATGCACTTACAGCTAGGCGAAGCACCACTATGGTCATCTCTTCGCCAAAAATGGCCAAAGTAGCCTTTGGTAAATGATGCAAAGATAAACAAGCTTCATATCATTGATTCAGGAAACGCTTAAGATAGCCGGAGGATTTTCTATGGCTGATTTATTTCCCTCTTTAAAATTCCTTTATTCATTAGTGGTCAGAAGTCCAAGGCAGATTGATTACATCAAAAGTTTGATTGAATCACCGGACACATAATCAAAGAACATGTAGTAAATCGGAAGGGTTCGAATCCCGGACTTATGATATTATCCGTCACAAGTTTATCAGCTAACCTAGTATGGTTACTGAATTGTTAATATTAACTTCTTTTTTGTTAGCATTGAATGATCAGAATCATTTCCATAGTCTATTTTCATTTCTACTAAGGCATGAGCCTAGTAAGGTCTATAATGCTTTGTTTTACATTTGATTTTTGGAATGAACATCCTTTAATAAAATAAATAAATAAATGACACATGATACAAATATACTATGTCCTAGCTGACTTGGTCTCGCGAATTTGACTTTTCTTTGCTTTGATATTTGAATACATTGTTAAAAAAAGTACACCAAGTATTTAGTTAAAAAAAAAAAAGAGTCATTTTAGCAATACACATTATGTTGTGGAATTTTTAATCAAGTAGACTGTGTAAGATTATGATCATGATAATGAGACCTTCGATAATTCTATTAGTCATTGAGCGTTCAAACAGATTTGGTGGTGGTTCACTGATCTATATATTAGTACAGAAATTCATGATGATAACCATACCGGTAACAACAAATTAATTTTCAAAAGATGATGTATAGTACAATAATACCTCCCCTCTTTCTAGTTGACTTGGTATTGTGAGTTCAGTTTTTCCTTGCTTTGATATTTGGGTTGTTATATATGAAAATAAAAATAAATAAATAAAGACATAGTACAATAAATATTATATATATATGGTTGGTTACTGTTACAAATATATACCATTTTATCCTCTAAATTTAGATTATTTATTATCAAAACTGTCCTTCTCAAATATTGTTAATTATACCTAAGCCTCTAACATAATTTATTCAATGCCTTTAATTATATGTAAACTATACATATGCCCTTAAAATTATAAATAATTATTTTGTTTAGAATTTCAATAATAATTTTTATAAAATATTGTAATAAAATAAAAAATATATAAAGTTGTATTAAAATATAAAAAAATATTGAATTCGCGCACGTAGAGTGCATCGACACCCTACTATCAATTAATCAAAGTGGTGAAAATCATTTGGCTTAATTTCAAAACTTATTTGTCTAATGACTTAACAAAACATCTTATCAAAATGAATTATCTCCTTCTCTGCAGTTTGAAAATAACAAAAAGCTCTTTTAAATTATTTGGGTGCAAATTTATAGGTATTGGCATATTAGTGCAAAAAACTAGTTTTTACTCATTTAGAATGACGCTGTTAATTTAATTTGCTTTTTAAATTAAGGACCCTACATACACATTATTAAATGAAAACTATATCATTTGAGCTCCGCTTGAGTTGAAATTTTTAGCAAAAATTAAAGACTAATAACATAAATAATGTATCAAAGTTTTAACTTGTTTTGATATCCATGCCTTGAGATACACATTAAGTGGGATAAAGGAAATTTATCTATTAATATCACGAAGCGAGCGATTACCCACCTTGGGAGATACACAAGCTGGTCAGTAGGTCACCTTGCACTCATTGTCGAAGACTATTCGGGTGCTCCTTAAACACTCACAAATAACGTTTGATGTGTCCAAATCTGTCCGTCCAAATATCTTACCTACAAAATAGGGTTAAATTGCCAAAGACCACCTATTTGGTGGGCGAAGGCACTTTGATGCTTAAGTCAGTTAGTATGTGTGAGAGAATGAATTTGGACAGAGTATAGTTCAATTATATTTGCATACCTTTCGTCGACTGTCCCATTTACCTTATATAAATATGCATAGTTAACTCCGTACGTGACTTAAGCATGTAGAGTATGAGGAGGGGAAACATTTCTTTCAACGATCTCCTCTTTTATTGAGATACGTCCTTGGGGAAGTGATAAAAGTCACTTTAGCAATACACAATATGTTGTAGAACTTTTAATCAAGTAGGTTGTGTAAGATTAAGATTGTGTACCTTGTTTAGTATATGTTAAAATACTCAAATTCATCTTTGCAGAAGCATTTCTTCTTCAGTGTTAGTTGAAAGAACAACTTTATTAACCAATCTTTGTTTTTAATTATGAAATCTGTATGCCCTTATTCGAGATAGTGATCATGTATTGAAAATTAAACATGCATGATAATGAAACCTTCGATAATAGTAATCACATCGTATTAGTCATTGACCGTTCAAACAGATTTGGTGGTGGTTCACTGATACTTATATTAGTACAGAAATTGATGATAATAACCATACCAGTAACAACAAATTAATTTTCAAAAGATGATGTATAGTACAATTGAAAATGCTAGGAAACCATGTCTTTGCAACCATGGTGATGTGGCATGATATTGAAAGAATGATGAAATCCCCAAAATATTTATGTGTCTCGAGGTTGTAAAAAACATCCTGTAAGGATGCCACATCATCCAAATTACAAAAAATGATTGCAAACCCGCCTAATTCCCTAACCTCACTCATAGAGTACAATAATACCTCCCTTCTTTCACTACTACAAATATTAGCTTAGGTAACGCCACTTAGATAGCGCTTTTTTAAAGAGCTATCCAAGTGGGCACTAGGATAGCGCTTATTTGTCTTTCAAAAAAAAAAAAAAAAAAAACACTACAATAGCGCTTTTAATTTTTTTTTTCAGTTAAGCGCTATCTTAGTTATGTCTTAGATAGCGCTTTAAAAAACGCTATGAGAAAAAACGTTACCAAAGCTACCATAGCGCTTTTAAAGTGCTTGCATAGCGCTTTCGAAGCGCTATACTATTTACATTTAGGATAGCGCTTCCAAATAAAAGCGGGTGATCAAATACATAAAACCGCTTATTATTTCACCCAAATTTTTAAAAGCCCGCTCGATCTAACCTAGAAGGGGAGAACAACGCCTCCTTCTCTCTCGTCCCCCCTCTGTGCGTAGCTCTGCCTCCCTCTCTCTCGCCCTGCTCCCTATCTCCCTCTCTCTCGCCCTGCTCCCTGTCTCCATTGCTCTCACTCTCTCCATTGCTCTCCCTGCCTCCCTCACTCCACCGCTCTCACTCTCTCTCGCTTTCGAGCTTTGGCTCTTTCTCGACGGAGTGTTGTTGCTGTCTTTTTGTGGTGCTCCTCTCTTTCTTTCTCCAATTGATCGTCAGTTTTTCATCTCTCAAGATCGAAAACTTTTTAGTCAAGTAATTTCATCTATCTCTATTGATAATTCACAATCGATTCCAAGTTGAATTAGGTCAACTATTACTCTTTGCACTCTCAAGATCGTCTGATTAGCTTAAGGCATTTGTTTTCTTGGATGATTTGTTGAAAAGTTTATATCTTTGATATTGTTAGGGTTTATTGCATATTGGGTTTTGAATTGGTTGACAATGCAGTATGCTAGAATTATTTGTTTGAATTAGGGATTTTTATGCTACTGTTAGGTAGGGAATTCTATTTTCTCTTGTTTTTCCTCTCTATAAATACAACAAACAGAGAGTTCCCTTTTCCCCCAATCGAGCTCTTCACTCAATCAAGATCTCTAAAATTTTGGGTTTGGGGTTTTTAGGTTCTGAGTTCTCCATATTTGCAGCGCGTGCCATCTTCTGCCCATCAGGTAAAAACCATTTTTTTGTGTTTAATTTGACCATTTCTCCTTTGGGTTTTTTCTGATTTTGACCATTTGTTTGCAGGATGGAAGAGGAGAAGGAGAGAATGGGAATGAAGTGAAGTATGATTTGAGGAGCAGAGGACTATTTGATATCATCTAGGTATGAGTTTATTCACTCATTTTCATTCTTTGTTTCTTAAGCCTTGATAATAATTGGAACTTTTAAGTATTTGAATTGGCAGAAACTTGTATGTCAGTGATAGTTTGATCTATAGGGTGTGTTTTGGACTTGATTCAGTAGTAATATTTAGTCATCTTTTTAAACATATTTTGTTGGGTGCATAATGTAAAAAGTGAAAATCATAATGAACTTTCAAAGGAGCAATGAACAAATCAAGGGTTTGGGGTTTCTATGCCGATGATATTCATCCATGTGTTCTATAGAAATTTCAAAATGCACAGATTCTAATATGAAGGTCTCTTTCATCAAATAGACCATTACACCGAAAATTGACAATTTAAAAAAGGCGGATTATGAAAATTCTGTTTGAATCAATGTTACTTGCATTACTTATGAAATTACCGCAGATTCTCTTCTGAGGCTTAGACAAAGAAGTGAAAATGGATGACAAATCAATAGCCCTTGAAGCAGTTAACAAGGAAGCTGTTGATCTGGTATACAATCAGAGATTTGATGTAGCCCTGTAGATATGTTAGAAAAAGAATTAAAAAATAAATAAATAATCTGTGGTTCTTTTCTTGTTTTTGATCGCGTCTTTTTATATCCGCTTTGAGGGATTATTAAAAAAGCAATAATAAAAAATTTAAAAAAAAAAGAAAAGAAAATCTGCTTTTTGGGTTTCAATGAGGATTGATGTTCAACTTACTAGGCTTTCTGTACTAATTTTGTGATTTCGTTATGTTTAATCCATCTCTTATTAATTAAGAGGGAACCTCCAACTAGAGATAAATGTCTAAATAAGATCCATCTCTTATTAATTAAGAGGAACCTCTAACTAGAGATAAATGTCTAATTAAGAGGGAATCTGAAGTGTTTGTTTAGGCTCTAATTAGAACCTCCAATTCAGCAAAATCATTGGTTCAAAGACTGGTCAAAGCTTTATTTACATCTGATTGAAGTTAGACAAGTCATTATCTTAATTGGACATTTTACCAAACACACTAACAACCACTATTAAAATTCCAGACATGATGTCTGACCCAGAGGTGTAAACAAACACACTCTTGGAGTAAGAATCATTTGTAGTGTGGTCTGCATAATGATGTTATTCCTAAGCTTCGAGATTTGATATCCACATTTGAATATACTTTCAAATTTACACCATTATTTTTTTACATTCTAATTACTCTTTTGGTAACCATTGTATCGTAAGTCATCTTCTTTATAATATCAATTCTTCTAAGAGTTGTTATGCAATGCACATTAAGTGTGTAAGTAGCAATGTGCTAAGCTTTTTTGAAGCCTAAGTTGTAAGACCCAACGCAACACAAACAACTGTATAATAAAGCATGGAATGATAAAAAAAAAAAAAAGATCTCTTGTTAGTTAGATATAGAGATCTATTTCATTGTGAAACTCCATTTCTCCGAATTTTCCATGTTGAACATTGTTTCTTATCTTATATTCTGTGTAACAACAAATGCAGCTGCGATATGATAGCAATGTTGTTTTTAGCACCTTATATGTTTTGTGCCAAGACTTTGTTCATGTTGTTACTTGAGACTTATCAAACCATTTACGTGCTCAGCAGTTCGACCTCCATAAGTTCAATACCATCCCAGCTAAAACTTTCAGAAGCCAATAGTATGCTGTTAGGTAATAAATAACAAACCAACGATGAAGTTGTGGCGATCAACCAAGAGGTTATGAATGGTGACCATTCCCGTGCAATGCTCTTTGTGGAGTACAATGGAATTTTAGTGGCATGTGGACTGTACTGGCACAGAGGAATAGAACAGGTGAACTGGAATCAGGTAAGCGGCACTTGGAATGTAGAGTCAAGGGACAATGGCAACTCCTTACCCAGGTCAGACTAAAGAATAACATCCATAGATATCAAAGTTGCATCACCACCCATGGCTAACTATATTTTATCCTAGAAATATTTTGTGAATGATGATCAATAGAGGAAGACAATAGGAGATCACACATGATAAATGCACTAGTCCAATTCATGGACTATGATCCTTTTTATTAGAATTTTTATCCATGGGTTTTCTGATTGTAGGATCCAATTACACATTTGGCAAAAAAATTTCCGCCAAAATAATCAGTTTAGATTTATCAAATGGTTGTCCTTCTGAAACTGTTGGTTGTGAGTGAAAACTTCCATCTCCATCCCGGAGCTCACAATTTTTTGTTCACTGCTTGATAGCATATTCTGAATTGTTTTTGGGATCCAGACGGGCATGAAAAGTAAACATTTATTGTCCACATGTCAGCTTCACATGTGAGCTATACTTCTTCAATAAGATTGCTTCATTTATCAGAATTAAGATGTCCTGGTCATGGATTCGTAAAAAATGGGTTTTTGAAATTCTGATGGTGTTATTAATTACTACAGTTTGGTGAACTAAAAGGCAGGAAAGCAGCACAATCTATTCCTTCCAAAAAATGAGCAGATGTAGATGAGTACTCAATTTTTACGGCCAGGCCATCAGTAGTAGAAAAGGACGAAGAAGCATCGATTGCACTGCAAGAACAACTGAAGAGTCTACAAAAGAAACTATGAGAGAATTAAAGACGAGCTCCTCAGACTGGCAGAGACATCACAGAACCAGATGACTAAACTTAATGCAGAAGTTGATGAACTGAAATGCCATATTTCGGAAAAGGACTCGCTAATGAAATCTATTCATATGCACTTCAATGACTTAAAGGTATTTTAGTGCTTTTATTTTACTGTTTTGACTTTATCTTGTGAGCACCTTATGTTTATATAGAACATTCTTATCAAAATTGGTATAACTTTGTGTAGAAAAATTGTTCATGGGAAAAGGTTAAAAACTATTGTCATGAACATTTAGATGACTATGTTGCACGCTAATAAAACTAGAAGGGATGTTGTTTGTCATGTTTATGAAATCATTCAAACCTGGATTTTTGTTGCTACAGGACAAGAGACAAGAAGACAATAAAGTCACTTTTGATTAAAAAGTTATCATGTCTATTAAGCTTCTCAATGAACTTAACAACTCGCGTTTTTCACAGATTTAGCTTGCAGACAAGCAAGCTGCACTGGAGAAATCACAGTGGGAAGCAGCAACATCTAATAGAAAAGTTGTGGAGCTGTACACTATGTAATGGATTGAAGGTACTTTCTTGTCATGATAGACCATTGAATGGCATATAGTTATCCAAATGAGTGATTCTTTTGGTGTTCTATTAGTCTGCTATTAGCGTCCTGTCATTTTAATTTACTAGTCTTATTTACAAGTCTGTGGCATAATGTTATTAGAAATATACTTGATGGTTATTTGAGCTTTTAGTAGGTAATTGTGATTTAGCCATCAAGCTAACGACTATCTCTAAAAAAATAAATAGGATATGCATGTGTGCCTGTGAAAGCTTATACTGCTGCCATTGTGTCTGTTCCCTGCATTACTTGTACATTTTGTCTAAGAAGACGATTGACCACTTGTTAGTTTAAGTGGCCAGATTGGATAATAAAGAGTTTCTATGACATACAAATGTGGGCCTAATACTAACAAGCATTTACTCTTCTGTAGGAACTCAGTACTTGAGTGAGAAAGAATAGCAGAACACATGAAAGCTTTGCAGGAACTGGTTCCTAGCTCCAATAAGGTAGTTTTCTCTTTTGTAGTCATTTTACCCCCTTTAACAAGCTTAGGTTGCAGCCTTGCAGGTGCCTTGTTTTTTTTAATCAAACAGTTTATATAGTTTTCATTTATTGTTCATAATTGAAACTGTGAGTACTAAATGGTAATAGACCGAAAGAGATGCAACTATTGGTTAGTTTCTGTGGGCACTTTACCAATCTCAACCTTTGGTAAGTATACAAAAAACAAAAAAGAAAAGGAGAGTATCTTATTGAGTTTTGAATCTTTCATTGCTCAAGATTTCATTCAAGCTTATCTCCATTCTTTATAATCTACAAACTCAACGTCATGAAGTATAATATTCTGAACCTAGATGGTCTATTACAGTGTTTCTGAGATGGTGAACCCAATTTGTCTTACAAAACATTTAACTTCAATGTGTTTCAAGGATTTGTGTTGTGTCACCAATTGAAGTTTTGTGCCATGAGTAAGCACCTATTTGGATAGTCCTAATGGCTGCTGTGCACTTTATTGGTCCACATTTAGTTGCAATGTCATGGGCATTTGTTAGGTACTTAACATTATTAGTAACGTAAAGTTGGACATACACGTCCGTGCAATTACGTTCTTATTTTTATCGAGTATACACAAGAACAAGATGTGGTAGAAAAGCTGATAAGTGTCTTTTGATTATTGTTTTTGCTCAATTCCAGGGTCACTCTGAGAGGCTAAAACATTGGATGATCAATGCTGCAGTGGTGTTCTTTTCTTTTATGTTCTGGTACGGCATTAATGTAGATTAGTTACTCCCTCTTTTTTTGTCTCCCTTGGTATCTATGTTTATGTACATGTCATATTACTTTGCAATGTCAAATATATTGCAAAAGCAATAGCCTCCCATGGAGTAGCTTTATTCTTTGTGAGAATGGACAGGGCATATGCTGAGTCAGTGCTAAAAATAGCCTTATTAATACAGTGTTTTCCATCAGATTAAGGGCAATTCGTGCATAATTACAGAGTGTCCAGGCTATGATCCTGCACATGCTGTTATGACTACATCATGTTCATCTCTTAAAACAGCTCCATGTGGGTATCAAGGATCCTCTTCGTCCGGGCGTCAAGGAATCCGTTGCAGTTTGTAGATCAGCTGGAATTACCGTATGGAGTCCGTATGGAGAATTTCGTAATCAATTGGGCAGGATACTTGTACAACCGATTTCTCAAGGAGAAAATGGAAAGTTGAAGCAAAACATTTTAATTATGCCTGTAGTTTAAGATATTTATTAGTATTGTGCTACGAACAAATATATATGATAGCATATTAACAATTTTGTATGAATGCTTAAATTATATTTTGAATGAATGAGAAACAGTTAGTTATCATGTTGTGTCTTTATTGATTGATTGAACGTTGTCATTATTATATTAAATATTATATTTAGCCCAGAAAATCGGTATTGGTATTTACACGTTATCTTAGCAGATAAACAAATCTAATTTAAAAAATTCATTTAAATTAAATAGCGCATAAAAAAGCGCTATGGTAGTTAATAAAAAAATTCACCGAAATGAAGCTAATTAAAAAAAAATCAACAAAATTAAATAGCGCTCATCAAAGCGCTATTCAAGCTAATTTAAAAAAAAAATTAGCGCTTACATAGCGCTTTAGAAAGCGCTATTGAAGTTAATTTAAAAAAAAAATCAACGCTTAGATAGCGCTTAATAAAGCGCTATCTAGCGAAGCATCAATACGCGCCTTGCATAGCGCCTTTTTGAGCGCTATCTAAGCCTATTTTTAAGCGCTATGCAAGCCTATATTTGTAGTAGTGTTTGTAGTTGACTTGGTATTGTGAGTTTAGTTTTTCTTTACTTTGATATTTGGGTTGTTACATATGAAACTAAAAATAAATAATTAAAGACATAGTACAATATATATATATATATATATATATATAATTACATAATCATGGTTACTAGTTATTAAAATTGTACTTCTTTATTTATGATATGCCATCAAAGGTGACCACTTTGTATTTGTATTTGACCATAAAAAAAACTTTCAAAAAGGTCCATTGTGGGTTACCGATTATACTTGTATACTCATGTGCTATCTTACATATTGATCAAGACATGTAAGTCGAGTAACTTAAAATCTTACCTAAACTTCATATATTTCTCTAGCCAGTCTTGTGAAGAAATTAATTTAGTGAGATGTAGACATATAGTTTGACAATTTTAACATATTATTAAGAAGTCTACAACAAGTGTAATGTACACTGACCTATTTGAAAATAGGAGTATTTGACCATTAATTTAGTGAGATGCCAACATATAGTATGACTATTTTAACATATTATTAAGAAGTCTAAAACAAGTGTAATGTACACTGACATATTTGAAAATAGGAGTATTTCACCTATAATTTGGTGAGATGCAGACGTATAGTTTGACTATTTTAACATATTATTAGGAACTCTACAACATGTGGAATGTATAATGACATATTTGAAAATAGGAGTATTTGACCATTATAAGGTTTAAGTTCTGCTCGATCTATTTATGAGTATGAAGCAAAGACAAATAAATAAAGGAATAAAATAGCTTTGATGGCAACTCTTACCTAAACTTCATATATTTCTCTAGCCAGTCTTGTGAAGAAATTAATGTAGTGAGATGTAATCATATAGTTTGACAATTTTAACATATTATAAAAACTCTACAACAAGTGTAATGTACACTAACATATTTGAAAATAGGAGTATTTGACCATTAATGCAGCTTAGCATGACTTATTTAATTTTTTCATTATACCTAAGTGCATACAAATTGGAGCTCTATCACATTTTTAGTTTTTTCATTATACCTAGGCGCGTACAAATAGGAGTATTTGATCATTAGCAAGTGATTCAAGTTGTGTTTATTAGATAACTAATAGTACTAAAACATTTGTGTTTTGATGAAGTTGATAATCGGTGTCAATTGAGGGTTTAAATTGGTCGAAAGTTACCACCTTTTACATTTTTTTTTCGTTTTGAGTTTGAGTTTCTCTATTATGTTAAGTTATGCATATTTATTGAATTTGGGTTTAAGGGTTTCGACTTTGAGGGGATTTTCAGAGTTTTCGAGGGAGATGGAGAAGATTTGCAAGAGATTTGAGTGTGGGGAGAGATTTGCAAAATATTTCGAATGGGGGAGGGAAGAACCATTGTCGATTTGAATGGTGAGGGGAAAAATTGATGGTTTTTATTTACATAGGTGTGTGCGAGAAGTATGGTGGTGTGAGAAAGAAAGTAGGTAGTGTGAGAGAGTAGAATGGTATGTGAGAGAAAAAATGATGGTGTGGTGTAGTCGCCGCTGTATTAAAAAGGTACACTACCTTACATAATCAGTTTTAGTGGAAATTTTTTACAATGTTAAGTGTAGGGTAAGGTGACAACTTTATGAAAATCAACATATGAGCAATTACTGTGTAGAGCATTTTCTTTAACCACAAGTACAAAAGAAATTAAAGAAAAGCCAAACTCATGGTACTGAGGGATGAAATTGTTAATCAAGTGAAAAAAGAGGTTGTTGATGAAAAACCCCATTTGAATTAAGACAAACACCTAGTTTTACTTATTTCATCATGTATGCCCATCACCTTGGTTGTTTTAGGATCACCTCCCGTAATTGTTGGTAGGGTTGAACAAAAAGTCGACTAAACCCACCGAACTGATCAAAACCAAATTGATTAGTTCGGTTTAAGTTCTGTTCAGTTTTGATTTTAGAAAATTCAAACCGATATGGTCAATTCGATTTTCGGTTTTTATGCAATTTTTCTACTTTCACTATCTCAAAAACCGAGGTTTAGAAATACTTACAGTTAGCTTAACCATGACGACTGGGGAAGGAATTGTTAATTAAGAGTTCATAACAAGGAGGTACGACAAAATAAGCTAAAAGTCATGATCATCTTTAATCCAAATGGGGTGGGGTCTGCCATTATGGCCCCGAAAAAAAAACTCTGGTGTCTACAATGGTCTAGTAAACATTTGACTCAGAAACTTTGGAATAAACCTGTTTAACAACACATTAATTGTTATATACATTACAATATATAGAATATAACTGGTCTAATACTCATTCTTTTTTCTTTTTTTTTATTATAAATTTGGGATGTTTACCTATTTTATTCAAATAAAAATCCACGCCCGAAGGCTACATGACTGACCCAATAGGGTGAACCAAAAAAACCCGAAACAAAACCTCACAAAAGATAAGATGCACCAATACCCTAGACAATCAGTCTATGTACCTTCTGTTTTCTGTCCTAGTTCTATTGGATTTTCGGGGACAAAGACTGATATCTTTGGTGTGGCGCCTCTTATTCATCTTTCCGTCTGACATAGCCCCTAAATCCAATTCAATGTTCGCTACCTGTGGATCAGGCTCAACTTGAGAATTGACATCATCACTGTCCTCACTAGGAATCTCGAGTGTACTGAGGTCAAATATCGGCGGTCGAAGTTTCCTATTTGCTCTGAACGAAGATATAGTCTGAGTCAAGGTGTCTCCGATTCTTTTATAATCCGGTGAAGTTTTGATAGCATATTTGTCAAAATGTCTCTTTAACTTGAGCAGAGACTGCAAATCATCGTCCGAGAATTCCTGCACTTGCTGACCCTGTGTAGCATCCCCTAGCTCTGTGCTAGTAGCACCGAAAAATGTGTTGCAAGGCGCTGGCTGAGACGAAGCCACGACCCCTGTCTTGGTGCAGGGCGCAGGCTGGGGCGAGGCCACTTCCGCTGCCTTGGTGCAAGGCGCTGGCTGAGGCGAGACTCTGTTCTCTGGTGTGGTGCATGGCGTGGCATTATCGCAGGCCACGTCCACTGCCTTGGTGCAGGGCGCTGGCTTGGGCGAGGCCGTGGCCTCTGGCTTGAGGCAGATCGCTGGCTGGGTAGAAGTCACGGCCCCTCGTGAAGGGTAGAGCACTGGCTGCTGCGAGACCGGTTCTAGCGGATCGCTCGGCCTCCCTAAATCAGCATGCATCACTGTAGCTTTGGCCGCGTCTTGCGACACTGCCACAAGGATATTCTTAGAAAGGCTATTGTCGGTGTCCCCCGAGTCGACTGCATCCTCCTGTAGCAACGACTGTGTGTGTGGACCAGTGACATTCTCAATCTCCGAAACTGTATACCCTGCCTCCAAGAGGCAATCCTCCGTGGATTCTGGTACAACCGCGGCGCTGTCATGAGCCATTGTCTTGCCCACTAGCTGCTGATCCTCTTGAGCACCATCATCTTCATCGATATTCTCTAAAAGTGATTCAAATTTGTTGGACAACACCACCCTTGCCGGAGTAATGGCCACTGGCCTCTGATCCCCAATGTCCTCGGTAATCTCCGCACCCTTGTCATTTTTAACACCACTCGTACCCACTTCGCGGATGGGTAATTGTTCTTTTTTGGTAATTGGTATGTAGAGTTGCGTGACAGTAGTGGTTTCGACTGTAGGTTTGACCACCTTCGCCGCTGTACCTAGGTCAGAAACACGCCCACCACCCGTTAGGCCCAACTTTTTTCTACAAGAGTCCTCCTGATGTCCTATCAAGGAGCAAAAATCACAATATTTGAATCCTGGGTATTCTATCTTCTGCCAGAAACCCCTATTATTAGCCCTGTCAATCCAAACTCTAGTTGGTAATTTCTCCGCCAAAGTCATCTCCACGCAAACACGGGCAAAACCCGGGCACGATAGGCATCGAGTATGATCATCCATCCGCAAGAAGCCACCAAAAGAATTCACAATTGCTTTCAAAATAGGGGGATGAAATAAATGCAAAGGTAAGTTAGAAAGCTCTACCCACAATGGCACCGATATCGGGTCATCCTTCAAACTGAAACCATCATGCCAACGGAAGGCTTTGAACCGAACTCCTCGAATAAAAAAGGAGTCTCTCGATAAAACTTTCTTGGCTTCCACCTCGGATTGAAGACGAACTAACACGTGCCGCTGATTCAGTAAACCAAGCGAAAATTCTCCTAGGATTCCCCAAGTTCTGTGGATCGAATCTCGGATATCATCCAGTGTTGGTCGATAGCTGGAGAACTTCAGAACAATCACATGTTTTTCCATGAAAGCTTCGCCACGTACTTCATCTGTGGCCGTCAGTCCAATTGCTGGTGCTCCCTCTTTGCGGAACTGAGTTCCTTCTACCTGATCATTCGCAACTTCGTCCACCAAGATTTTACCCAAAATCTGGGCGAAAGAGGGTTTACCCGTTCCCCCGTAACTAGGTCCTCCCGCCGTGGAAGGAGGGATGGTGGCCGGCGGCGCCGACATCGCAGCCAAGTTTAGCCCTGCATCCAGCGTCAAACGCGGAGCCCCGAGAAGGCGAAACAGAGCCTCGCCTGAGAAGAGACCTCGCCCTGGCCTCGACGGATCTGCTCACCTCGATTTCGCGGCCTTGGAGAGCGTCCGGTCGAAGATGTCACTTTACGTTCTACATCTCACTAAATACATCTCTTTTCATTCACTGGCTAAAGGAGTAACAGAACTAGATTCTCCAATTCGATTCTCACGATCGTACACGTGGCAAACATCATCCATCACGAGGATCATGTGTTTTGGTTTAGGTTTGACCCACGAACCCCGGGAAGGCAGGCCCAGCCCTCAGAACCGATCACCATTAGAGGCTCGAATCCAGACCCAACGAATCTTTCCCTTGAAGAAGAGAGACGTTATGAAATAAACGAGTCATGGCAAAAATTACTGCTCCAAGAACGTATCTCAATGAAGGACGAGACTACTAAAAACAACGTCTCCCCTCAAAACCAGTTTCCTTTTTTCAAAACCAATTAATGGTTTTAATCACTTAATTCTATGTTTTCAAAACCATTTTCCTTTTTTCAAAACCAATCAAGGCTTTTAATCACTTAATTTTATGTTTTCAAAAACAGTTTCCTATTTTTCAAAACCAATCAAGACTTTTAATCACTTAATTTTAATGGAATTTGGTGATACTTTTCTAGAAAGTCCTAAGCATGACCTGAAAGTAAGACAAAAGTAATAATCTTTGTCTCTGTTTTGTTCTTTCATGATATCATTTTCTTTCAATCCACTACGCCATTTGCTAGTCAAACAAATCTTTTTCTTTTCCTTCCAAAACTAGTCTTTAGGAGACAATGGAAAATTTTCTGTGGAAAATGTTCCTAGAGAAAATACTCTTCTAAAAGATAGTAATCTTGCATTGATAGAGTTATGTTGCATTATCTAAAAGCATAGAATAATGTAATAGCTATTCTTTAGGTACTCAAACCTTATAAATAGAACACCCAAAAAGATCTTCAAGGGTATGCTTTCTCTCATTGAACTCCTTTCATTTCTCACATTATTCACTTTTCTCCTCTTGTAGACTTTAGCACTTTAGAAATATCATCAAAGTGCTGACACAGTCTTAGCTGATCACAAATCATGATGATCCTTGAAGCCTGGTCATGGTGGTGCAAGAAAAGCAATGGAACAGAGAGTTACAGTACATTCCTCTCCATAGTGTTTTCATTAGCACTATTCTCTGTAGCATGCTATGTTTTACTGATCAAAAGATCAACCAAAAAGAAGGTCCCTTTACCCCCTGGACCTTGGGGTCTTCCAATACTTGGCAACCTCCCATTTCTTGATCCTCAGCTCCATAGCCAATTAGCCCAATTAGCTCAAACATATGGTCCTGTCATGAAGATTCGATTAGGGTCAAAGGTTTGTGTAGTCTTCAGTTCCCCTTCAGTTGCAAAGGAAGTCCTTAAAGACAATGACATCATATTTGCTGACCATGACCAGACATCTGTGGCGTTGGCTTTCTCATATGGAGGTGTTGACATGGGTGTATCACGCTACAATGATCATTGGCGAATGCTAAGGAAACTATGCGTAACGGAGCTCATGAGCAATAAAAAGCTTGATGCCCTCTATGGTTTAAGAAGAAGGGAGGCAAGGCACATGGTCAACAAAATTTATTCCAGGATTGGGTGCCCCATTGATGTAGGTGAGGAGGTTCTAGTCACAATGTTTAACTTGATAGCAAGCATGATGTGGGGTAGTACACTCGAGGAGGATGAAAGAAGGCGTGTTAATGCAGAGTTCCGAGAAGTAGCCCAAAGAACTGTTGGATTACTAGGGGAACTCAACTTCTCAGATTTTTTCCCTGTTCTTGCTCCATTTGATTTACAGGGGAAGGTAAGGAAGATGAAGAAGATGATTTCATGGTTTGATAAGATATTCCATCATGTCATTGATCGAAGACGCGAAATGGAAAGTGAAGAAGGAGAATTCAAAGAAGAGAAGGATTTTTTGCAAATTTTGTTAAAGCTGATTGATCAAGAAGATCAGAAAACACCCTTCACCATAACCCATCTCAAGGCCTTATTTTTGGTAATTCTAAGTCTCTACTTTCTGATTCTCCACATTTGTTTTAAGGCATTATTTTTGCTTGTCATGATAAGAGTACTAAATCAGGGCTGTTAACTTTAACAGGATATGATAGTAGGAGGGACCAAAACTACATCAACCATAGCACAGTGGGGAATGGTAGAGTTGATCAAACAACCAAAGCTAATGAGGAAGGTCCAACAAGAACTCGAGCTAGTTGTGGGGATGAACAACGTGGTTGAAGAGTCGCATTTGTCAAAATTACATTATCTAGATGCGGTGGTGAAGGAAGTACACCGTCTACACCCCATAGGTCCTCTATTAAGCCCTAGATGTCCAAGAGAGTCGTGCGTCATAGGTGGCTATATGGTCCCGAAGGGATCAAAGATTTTTGTAAATGTGTGGTCTATACAAAGGGATCCAAAGTATTGGGACGATCCATTGGAATTTCAACCTGAGAGATTCTTTATGACCAAGGAGTGGGATTTTAGTGGCAATGATTGTCACTATCTTCCATTTGGATCAGGGAGAAGGATTTGTGTTGGAGTCCCCCTGGGTGAGAGATCGGTAGCTTACTTGTTGGCCTCCCTTGTGCATTCATTTGACTGGGAATTGCCAAAAGGAGAAACGCTTGATTTATCTGAGACTTTCGGAATAGAACTGGCAAAGAAAACACCACTTATTGCCATTCCCACGCCTAGATTATCGAATGCAGAGTTATACACTTAAAAATGCTTTTTGTTTAATTGGTGTTTTATAATATGTGCTCTAAATAATCAACTGAACAGTGAGACTTGTTAAGACAGGTGATCATCTGTCCATTCTACTCCCTATCAGTTAGTTTGTGGAGGTCAGGCCTAGTTTATTAATTTGCCAAAGATCTCAAAAATGTAAATACAATAATGTAATCAAGTGTATGAATAATGATAATGATATTTCACTTTAATGATTAACTTAATGGTTAGAGGATTTTGAAATCCCAAACTCACTTGCATCTTCAATGTTGATTGGCAACTCAAAGGCAGAGGTTATAAGTCTATGTCCGGAAGCACCTGGTTCGAAGACCAGGAAGATACTGTTGACAAGATCTAGCATTTACATGAAAATGTCAGCATAAACAATAAAACAAGCATGCTATATTACCTTAAGAAAAGAAGCTTGCACAATTGCTACTGTCGAAATCTAGAAACCATGGCCGATCAGATAATCACCTTCCTCTTTAATTTTCACATGATTTCTCAAATTGAAAAGGTCGGGAATAGAGTTGCTGCGAAGGAATGTGTTTGCGCAAAAGATAGGGAGTAAGAAAGATTACAATGCGGTGAATCTCGACCCTGTAAAGTGCTGGACAGAGTGCTCTGTCCTGCTCTATGTTTTTCCTGGTTTTTTACTAGTTTGGTTTGGCCACAGTCCTGGAGGGCAGGTGATGCGGGATGCAGATTTCCAGCAGTGACGGGGTGTCAAGCAGTTGAACAGGTTTTGGTGAATATGGACAGTGGCGTTGTGGATTCCGGTCAGCTGGGCAGAGTGCGCTTCCTGGACAAATCGTGGTCTGCGAATTGATGATTTGTTTCAGTGCACAATGAGGTTGCATCCTGTTTTGATGGCAGCTTATTGCAAGTTGCTTTCTTACAATTTGCAATGTGCTAGTTGCATTAGTGTGCAAGGTTGCTGGACATGCAAGCTGGTGATATTGCAGTTTTGGTTTTTATCAATTTTGCAAGACTCATTTGGTGTTTTTGTAAAGGTCTTGGTTTATTTACCTATAATTCCAGGTATTTAGGCCTAGTCGTAGGAAAGTTTCTTTCATCGACTGTGTTTTTAAAGTTTTTGGTTTATGTCCAAATGTTTTTATTTTTCGGGTAAAGTCGTCATGGACATGTGTAAAAGAATTTTTTATCAATAATAAAGGTTTGGCAACCCATAGTTGCCCCTCCCCACCTGAAGTTTAATTAAAAAAAATAAAGATAGAATTGCACAAGTCAAGAAATAAAAATCTCATGGGTGCATAAAGAACTAACCAAAATATATAAAGAAAAATCACATTAGACTGTACATTTACAAAAGAGCACCACCTATCTCAACAGAGACTTAGGAACTTTTTTTTTATTTATTTATTAAAAACCTCCAGTGGGGAGGGGCTACTATGGGATGTCAGACCTTTATTACTAGGAAAAAATTTTGTTACACATGTCAGAGGTACATGACGACTTTACCCTAGATTGAAACCAATGAAAATACATCATTAAAATCAATAGAAAAAAAAAAACTCTCCTAATTCCCACACATTCAATTACATGTTGTATAGCTAAAAACATACTAGCACTAAAAGAACATAATGCGTCAACCATTCTCTATCACAAGTATCAGATTAACGCGAATGCAAAATTGCACCATTGCTAATCACCGACGAGCAAACACTGTCAGAACAGCTGCAGCTGTATTACAGCAGAGAGTGCTCTGTTTTGCAATAGAGAGTGCTATGTTGTGCAGCATAGAGTGCTCTGTTTTGCAGCAGTTTGCACTTTGTTCCAGCAATCCAGCCAGCTCCACACCGTCCTGAAAAAGCTGCACACCAAAGCTTCGCAGCAGAGGTCAATCTGTTTTCCAAACTTACGAACTGAAAACAGACACAAGTACGGAGACTTTGACAAAAAATTATGCACCATTTCTTCGCAAAGACATCATCTACTCCTCAATTTGCACAACGCTAATCCAAAACCTTTTACAAAGTGGCATCCATCGCAATACCGTGGCATCCTTAACAACACCGACCAGGACCAGTCCACTTTAATCTTCCATTTGAGCTCATATCTCGCAAACTCCAAACACCAAAAACCATAGAACAATATAAGTTCTTCGCAACAAATCCACTCCCAATCCATATGATCTTTTTTTACATAATCATTTAGCATCCGAGAGCCGTACATACGCCGTCTTATTCTTATCAAGAATAATTAAGGACCTTATTCTTTTAGGCAATGCGTCCCAGGAATAAGTTCTAGACAATAGCTCCACTTGCGCCAATCTAGCCAATGCATCCGCCACTGAGTCAGTCTCCCTGAACACATGTATCGTCAATGCCTTACTCATAGCCCTAATCTCCCTCCACCAATTGCTAAGAAACCAGGGAATACTAGCTTCTTGACAAATCCATCGTTTAACCAACATAGAATCTGTTTGAATCACACAATTTCGAATTCCCAGGTTAATACAAAATTTTAGACCCTCAAACCAGGCCCTCGTCTTGACAGAGTTATTTGATCCTTCACCAAAACAAAACTGACTAGCTGCTACAAATTTGCCCTCGTCATTTCTGATAACAAATCCGCCAGTTGTAGTATTCTCCACACAAGACCCATCCACATTTAGCACATACCATCCTGTAGGAGGGAAGACCCAGTATAGTACTCGAGGAAGAGACATTTTTACAATTTTTTCCTGTATGCCCAACCTACTGAGCAATGCTCCATTGGTTTCCTTTCGTTTAGGAATAAAAAATTTTGCCACGCACTTAATCCAAAAATGAACTTTAATAATCACATAGCATGGCGAAACCTCCTTTCCTTCAAAAAAATTTTGTTTCTCTAGATCCAGATTTCCCATAGGATGAAAAGTGGAGTGAGGTGGATGAGGGTGCCTGACAACGAAGATTTGTTCGCTTTCCTAAACCATGCCTTAAGCATTGTGTAAACTTCAACAGGTCTGTGAATGTGCATCTCAAACACCAAATCATAGTGTCCCCACACCCTTCTTGCTAACTCGCTATCCAGGAAAAGATGTTTCATAGTTTCTTCCTCAGAATGTAAACAACATACACATTTAGACGCGAGTAGGAAACCAATTCATCTAACTTCACCATCAATAGGTAAAGCCCTTCTAATAATTTTCCATATGAAAATAGAGATTTTAGAAGGCAATAAAGGATGACATATCCAATTCCAAAAGTAATCTGGTGTCCCTCTAGCACCTAGAATTTTGCAAACTGAACTAATCGAAAAGCCACCATCATTGTTTGGTACCCAAATTCTAGTATCTCGGTCACCAACTTCACCTTGCATTATTGTCTTGTAGAGCTCTTGTGCTTTTCTTTGCATATCCGGGTTTAGCATTCTAAAATTTTCCTTGTGCATTTTCCGTAGGGAAGGCCATTTGTCATACGTCACCACCGCCTCATTTTTGCTGAAAATTCCATCCTTAGCCCATTTTTCTTCAAAGAAACTCACCGTGCCTTTAGAGATCCGCCACGTGGAGTTTTCAACTATAAAATCTTTGTACACCATCAATTCTTTAATGAACGGAGACGCCCCAACTTTAAGCTCTTGCTTTCTAATTGGAACCCCATCTTGCAAATATTTACGCCTTAGATAAATTGCCCATAAAGAGTTGGTAGTTATAAGATTCCAAAGCGACTTAATTCGAAAAACTCTGATGATATCCTCTAAACTCCTAACGTTTATACCACCATCTTCCTTTGGAACACTGATTTTATTCCAAGCTATCCATTTCCGCTTATGTCGCCCTTCATGATCTCTCCAAAAGAAGTCTGCAATCATTTTCTGAATAGATAGTAAAACCTTAACAGGGACGACTATAGCTACGATGGAATAAATTGGCATTGACAGTAAGACATGTCTTATCAACGTCAATCTACCCTCTGACGACAAAAGCCTGACTTTTCAACCCTGAATTCTCTGCTGGATTTTATTGACTAAAGTTTCAAAGAAAGAAATTATGCATCTACCTTGATAAATAGGAATGCCAAGGTATGTGAACGGAGATTGCTTGTAGACAAAGCCTGTCTTCAGTTTGATAGCAATTATTTTTTCTGCACGGACTTTTTCATCAATAATGAAATAGCTTTTTTCAATATTAACTTTCTCTCCTGAAATCTGACAATATCTATCTAGAAACTGCATACATCCTTCAATGGAGTTTTTCCTGCCATTCAAAAAGATCAATGTATCATTAGCATACAAATGGTGGGTGATCGGGGTGGCCATCCTGAGTGTGTGATAAAAGCATATTTCTCGTATACGAAAAGCCCGAGAGAGCCCTCTACTTAGCACTTCTGCTGCAATAACAAATAGAAGAGGGGATAGCTTGTCCCCTTGGCAAAGGCCTCTCGAAGATTTAAAATATTCGTCATAATATCTGCCTTGCATCAACACCGAGAACCCGCAATGAGTAATATAGTTCGAAATCAGGTGACATATTCTGTTATTAAATCCGAATCTACGCAAGACTGACAAGAGGTGTCCCCATTCAATTCTGTCATACGCCTTTTCCATATCCAATTTAAATATTATATTATTTCATGGACCTTTTCCCAATCTCTCTCATCATTTCTTGTGCCAACCCAATGTTTTCAGAAATGAGTTTCCCCTGAACAAAGGCTCCCTGCTCTAGAGAAATAATATTTGGGAGAAACTTGGCCAATCTCAGACTAAGAATTTTGCTGAAAATTTTGTATACCACATTGCACAGACTAATAGGTCTAAAATCATAATAAGAGATAGGTTCTGCAATTTTAGGAATAAGCACCAAAAAATTGGAAGAAAAGGTACCGGGAAGCGCATGACAAACAAAAAATTCCTTCGCAGCTTCCCAGACGTCAAGGCCAATAATATCTCAACAATCCTGAAAGAATCCAGCTGTGAAGCCATCCAGACCCGGGGCACTATCATGGGGAATACTAAAAACTACTTGCATGACTTCCTCTAACTTTGGCCGCAGCATGAAGTGTATCACAATCCTCCTCTCGTATCAGACTCGGAATGCAATCCATAAGTTCTGGATCATCTTTATGCTCTCCTGATGAAAGCAAGGATCCGAAAAAATTATTAGCTTTCAAAATAATATTTCTCGGATCCGTGATTAAATTCCCCTCCATATCATGAATTTTGGTAATAGCTCTTCTTTTTTGTTTTGCTTTAACTGATGTAAAAAAGAATTTAGTGCATGCATCACCTTCTTTAAATTCCTTTTCACCTGATTTTTGTTTCCAGCAGATTTCCTCTCGCACCAACGCCAATTTAAGTTCAGGCTGACATCTGTTCAAATTAGTCATATCACTTGGATCCCAACCCTGTATTAGGCTGCATTCCAGTCTTTCAATTTCATCCTCCAACCTTCTAAGAGTATTGAAAATATTCCTAAAGTTTTCTTTATTCCATATCTTTAAAGCTCATCTAAGGAGCTTAAGTTTGGAGGCCACACTAGACATAGCCCCATTGCCTTCTACATCAGCATTCCAATTTCTTTCAACAAATCCTAAGAAACCATCATGAGTTAGACACATACTTTGAAATCGGAAAGGAGACATACCTGCAATCTGTGACAATGGTAAAGAAAGTAACAAAGGTGCATGATCCGAACAAGCTCTAAGTAAATGATCAACTCGAGCGTGCTGCATTACAGTTAACCATTCTTAATTCCCCAGAAAATGATCTAATCTAGCCCAGGTTTTGTCCTTGCCTCTTTGATTGTTACACCATGTGTTTCAGGTTCTTCAAACCCAGAGTCAGAAAGCCCGCAACTCGAAATACAATTGGAGAATTCTGTCATCGCCAAAAGATTAGGAGGGCGTCCTCCTAATTTTTCGCCGCCTTCAACAATCACATTAAAGTCTCCACCAATGATCCATGATTCATTCATACCCATTGCAATGTGTTCCATGTCTTCTCATAAACTTCGCCTCTCCTGTACTGAACACTTTGCATATACAAAAGAAATGAAGAACACGATATTGGAAAAGAGAATATGAATCTTACATTGCATTAATTGATTCGTGTTGATCAGTACGTCCACTTGTAGGTTATTATCCCAGAAGAGCCAAATTTTACCACCATATCCATCATTCCTTGCAAAGCAAGGCAAGCTCACCTTACTTGCGATCTCCATGTGTCTTGAAGATTGAATCATAGGTTCCGCAATCGGAAGTAGCCAAACATTGTTATCTTTAACCAGCTTTTTGAGTCTACATCAGGTCACCCGGTTACCAACTCCCTGTGCGTTCCAAAACATGATGTTATCTATCATTACTAACACTTGGGATAGCCATGTTTCTCGTCACTCTCCGAGACCCCACCACCGATCCGTTCTTAGAACTTTTCTTTTTTTCCTTTCATCTTGACCTCACCCGAATGGTACCCTGGATCAATCAAATTGTTCGAAGACATTTTAGTATTGGATTCATTATCTGACACCGCGTCACGGTCTAACCTTTTACCATCTCCCTGCTCCTTAATTTTGTGGTCAATTGCGTCTTCAGCCTGGTCCTGCAAATTATCTGGGTACCTAGTAGCCTCTTGTTCTGATCAATTGCGTCTTCAGCCTGGTCCTGCAAATTATCGGGGTACCTAGTAGCATCTTGTTCACCAATTATCAGCTTATTCTGCTGAATTGGACTCTGTTTCGGCATCTGATCAAGCATACTCTGTTTCAGCATCTGAAATTCACAATTTTTCAGCTTCTACGCCTTTGAGTCTAGTGTATCCTACAGTATATTAATCCCTGACTCGGATGTGATCAGTTCAGGCCCTGGTCGCTGGATGTTCTCTGGCCTCTTCAGGACCCTAGGACTGACAAGAGCAGACCCTTGTATCTCCTGTTGCTCCTCTGTTTCAGCAGGAATTCTCGTCTGCTGCTCCTCCATTTCAGCAGGAACTGAAGATCGAATCTTGGAGAATTCTAATAGCTTTCAGTACTTTGGTTTCACTTCTGGAAACCAAATAATCACTTGGAAATTGTTGTAGCACAGAATATTGTAACTAGTTCGTGTTGAAGGAAGGAACAACTAAAAGTAAAATAGGGCTTTCACAATAGAAAAAAAAAATAGAAAGAAGCTTGGAATACTTGCAGGATAATTTTTCATATAACTACTGAAGCAAATATGCATATTTATAGGCTTACAAACAAACTGAATGTTGTTAATCCACTACCACCACTAACATGATTTTAGCTAATGACTCCTAACTGACATGAACACTACTACCACGTCTAAATAACTACTAATTCAGACTTTGACTCATTCTTCAACACTCCCCCTTGATTCAAAGTCACAAATACCAAGTCGGAATCTAAAGTAAATAAACTTCTCCTTTGACAGAGCCTTAGTCAGGATGTTGGCCAACTGCTCATTTGTGCTACAATACTTCAAAGCTATCTCCTCCTTAGTAACCAAGTCACGGATGAAGTGGAAACGAATATCAATATGCTTTGTTCGGCTATGAAACGCTGGATTTTTTGTAATGAAGATTGTGGCTTTGTTGTCACGGAAAATTTTTGTTGCTCCTTCTTGCCTTTGTTGAAGATCTGCTAACATTCTCCTTAACCAAACAACTTGACAAGCTGCTGAAGTAGCTGCAATATACTCAGCCTCCGAGGAGGACAATGTTGTTGTGACTTGTTTCTTTGAGCTCCAAGTGATTACTCCTGATCCAAGCGTAAAAACATTTGCCGAAATACTCCGTCTATCATCCAACGAACTTGCCCAATCACTATCTGTGAATCCACATAATCTGAAATTGGAAGTTTTTGAGTACCAAATTCCATAATTCACCATTCCAGCAATGTAATGCATCACTCGCTTTGCTGCTCCAAAATAAGCTTTGAAGGATGTTGCATAAACCTGGAAATTACACCAATAGAGAATGCAATATCGGGTCAGGTGTGACTTAGATAAATTAAGCCACTAACCAAGCTTCTAAATCTTTTAGCATCAGCCATCTCTGCCCCATCTTCAAGGTGCAATTTTTCATTAGTATTCATGGGTGTAACTACAGATTTACAACTTAACTTGCCAAATTTATCGAGCAGATCCTTGGCATATTTCCTTTGTGAAATAAAAATTCCACCTTCAGCTTGTTGAACTTCAAGGCCAAGAAAATAATGCAGTAAACCCATATCTGACATTTCAAACTCATTCATCATATGTGATTTAAACTCAGGCACAAGAGATTTAGAGGAACTTGTGTAAATGATATCATCAACGTAAAGACAAACAATGATGAAATCATTTTTACCTTCCTTCTTCGAATAGAGCGTGGACTCATTTTCACTTTTCATGAACCCGTTTTGCTGGAAGTATTTATCAATTTTGCTATACCATGCCCGTGGTGCCTGCTTCAATCCATACAACGCCTTTCTCATCTTGTACAGCTTTGTCTCTTTGCCTTTAAATAAGAAACCGTCCGGTTGAGTTACATAAACTTCCTCTTGCAAATCTCCATTTAGAAATGCTGATTTGACGTCAAATTGATAAACATGCCATCCTAATTGTGCTGCCAATGCTAGAACAATTCTTACAGTTTCAAAGCGGGCTACTGGAGCAAAAGTTTCTTCATAGTCAATACCATGTTGCAAAGCCGAGCTTTGTATTTTTGTATACTTCCATCAGCACAAAATTTTGTTTTGAATACCCACTTCAAGCCAATTGCATTTTTGCCTTCGGGTAAGTCCACCATTTCCCACGTTCCATTATTTTCGATTGCTGTCAATTCTTCCATCATTGCTCGTTTCCACTCTTCTTTGGCAGCTGCTTCTTCATAGGTTATAGGATCTGAAACATTAAGAGCAAATTGACAAGACTCATATATGTCATTCAAGGATCTAAACTTCCTTGGTGGAGTCTCAGTAGATTCTACAGAACTGGATGAAGAACTTTGGCTTCGACTTGAGGCTGAACTGCTTGGTGACGCCATAGAGGAACCAGTTGGTGAATTTGTAGGAGTTGGTTCTTGACTTTCTTTTAGAGAGATTCCATTGAGTATAGGAACCTGTTGCTGTATCTTGTCAACCTGTTTCATCTTGTCATTCTTTCCACTCCAATCCCAACTTGCATTTTCATCGAATACTACATTTCTTCTTATTATAAGCTTGCTAGTAAGAGGGTTATATAATCTATATGCTTTGGATTGTGTACAATAACTGACAAAAAATGCATTTTTCAGATTTTTCATCAAGTTTATGACGAAAATGAGAGTATACCAAAGCATAAGTAATACACCCAAAGACAATTAAGTGACTTACATTTGGTTTTGTGCCACGCCAAGCTTCCACTGGAGTTTGATTCATGACAGCCCTTGTAGGAGAGAGGTTCAATAGATGGACTGATGTTTCCACAGCTTCAGCCCAAAACTGGTTTGATAGCCCCTTTGCTTGTAACATGCTTCTTGCCATTTCTACAACAATCTGATTCTTTCGCTCAGCAACTCCATTTTGCTTCGGAGTGTAAGGAGTCGTCAACTCCCTATGAATGCCATTTCCTTTGCAAAAAAGATCAAATTCTTTGGATAAGAACTCTCCACCTCTATCAATGCGAAGAACTTTGATGTATGATCCACATTGTTTCTCAACCATAGCCTTGAAGTGCCTGAATTGCTCAAATGTTTCTGACTTAGCTTCCAAGAAATAGACCCAACTCATACGACTACAATCATCAGTAAAGAGCAAGAAATAACTGTTGCCAGCAAAAGACTTGGTTTGCATAGGGCCACACAAATCAGCACGTATTAATTCTAGACATTTGGAAGCTCTCCAGGCCTTTCTGACTGAAAATGCCTTTCTAGTTTGTTTTCCATATATGCACCCTTCACATAATTCAAGAGAGCCAATTTTTAGTAGTCCAAGAACCGTACCTTTTTAAGCTAGCAATTTCAGTCCCTTAATGTTTAGATGTCCATACCTTAGATGCCATAACTTTGACTCATCTTTAGCAGCAAGAACAAAATTCCCCATGTTTGAGACTTCCAGCGGGAACATGTTGTTTTGAGTCATGTTGATATTGATCATCGTTTGGCCTGTTTGTTTGTCTTTGATTACACATGCACCATTATCAAATGAGACTAAATACCCACTAGTCATTAGTTGCCCAACACTCAACAAATTATATCCCAAATCAGGTACAAATTGAACATTATGCAAGAGTTTTACTTTACCATGGGTAGTTTTAATGCCCACTGTACCTTTCCCTTCAACTTGCATTTCCTTGCCATTTCCAAGTTGCACCATCAGCTTATGTGTTTCATCAAGCTCCTTGAACATAGATTTTGTGCCTGTCATATGATTCGAACAACCGTTGTCCACAAACCACACACCACTTGATGTCTTTTTAGTATCGACTTGAGCCATAAAAAGCTTGCCTTCTTCATGCTCTGCTGCATAATTCTCTTGCTGATCATTGTACCAACAGTCAGCTTCTCCATGCTCTGCTGCATAATTCACTTGCTGATCATTGTACCAACAGTCAGCTTTTACATGCCCATATCTCCTAACATTGAATTCCATTCTTGGAATACCCATTAGAATGCCATTGTTGCCCATCAAACCGACCTCATCCTCTTCCGCGTCCACAACCACGAAATCCTCCTTTTCCACGTCCACCACTTGATGAACTTTCATATTCTCCAGCTTTGGTGGCTGCCTCCTTCACTTGAAATGCCTTTTCTTCATTCTTTTCAAGTGATCTATTAATTCTTGACTCATGAGCTTGCAAAGACCCCATTAGTTCATCAAAGGAATAAACAAACAAGTCTTTAGATTCTTCTATTGCAGCAACTACATGATCGAATTTTGGAGTTAAACTTCTTAATACCTTTGCAACAATTGTTGGATCAGATATCTTCTCTCCATAGGACCGCATTGGACTGACTATTGTCATTGCTCTTGACAAATAATCTTGAATTGATTCTCCACTATTCATGGACAGGGTTTCAAAGTCACGCCAAAGTGATTGCAACTTCACCATGATCACCTTTGAATCCCCTTGAAACTCCTTCTACAAAGTGGACCAGGCTTGCTTCGATGTGGTTGCTACTACAATGCGTGAGAAGACATTGTCAAGAACAGCCTGCTGAATGACCACCAAGGCCTTGGAATCTTTCTTTTTGTTGTCCTTCAATCTAGTTTCTTCATCAGGATCTGCGTAGCCATGTTCTACCAAGTCCACAAATCTTGAGATTTGAGTAGAGTTCTCATTCAGATACTCCAAAATTCGTAGCCCTCTCCTTTAAAGACAGGAATAAGTGGTTGTGTAGCACTCATTGCATTGCCATTGTTAGTCATGATCTCTACTCACTCAAGACTCCTATGCTCTGATACCAAATTTGTTGAAGGAAGGAACAGCTAAAAGTAAAATAGGGCTTTCACAATAGAAAGAAGAATAGAAAGAAGCTTGGAATACTTGCAGGATAATTTTTCATATAACTACTGAAGCAAATATGCCTATTTATAGGCTTACAAACAAACTGAATGTTGTTGATCCACTACCACCACTAACATGATTTTAGCTAATGACTCCTAATTGACATGAACACTACTACCACGTCTAAATAACTACTGATTCAGACTTTGACTCATTCTTCAACCGTTCGTAAAACTAGGAAACTGAAAAGAACTGGCACCGTAGTCTAAACGATACTGAAAAGAAAAGAAAGATCATTTGATATATCTGATGATGGCTTGTCAGGGTACTAAGGAATGAGAGAGGAAATGGACCAAGCCCGAAGTGGCTCAGACTGTGTGACATGGTGACATGAATATGTGGTAAAATTCTTTAAAGACGGTGCCAATGATCGGTGTATGTATCTTGTAGAGCAAAGTACATTTTGAGTACTGGAATTTGATGTTCTCTGTTAGCCTTTGCCCCCTCTCCTAAAATTCTTTTCTGCCCAATTTTGATCTTCCTAACAAGATTGCCGGTTTGGTTCACTTAGACAGGATTCATTCCTTATGTTCGAATCGCTAAATGAGGTGCGTGAAGTTATAAGTCCGGGTGCAGGGGCGGAGTGGCTTGTTTACAGCTGTTTGCTAGTCGAATTGAGACGCAGATACCCTGATTTTCTGCGCATGTTTGTTGGCACACTGGACTGTGGTGAGAGATTTTGATTGTTTTGGGGCGGGCGGTGCCCAGCAAGCAAATGCCATGCTGTGTTTTGGCGGGGGTTCAGAGTCAGGAGGAGATCCTGTTAGAAAATCAGTGTCTTTGTTTTTAGTGTTTGAACGGTCGCTCAGGATGGCAGTTGCAAGCTGCTACTATGGTGTTTGGCGAGGTGTTGCGAGTTCTTCCATGAGGCTACTATGCTGGCCGGTGGTATCATTTCTGGCAGTGACTGAATTGCTCAATGCATGGCAGTTCTGGACAGTGAAGCGCGGACTAGATTGGCTGCTGTGCGGTGTCTGCTTGCTGCAATTGTGCTGCCAAGTCTTGTGGTTGCAAGTTGCAATGTTATAAGTTGCAACTTGCTAGGTGCAAGTTGTTGATCGCAAGTGGCAAATGGCGCATCTGGTTTTTGCCACCCGTGCAAGTTGCAAGTTTTTTTTTTTTTTTTTAATTAAACCTCCAGAGGGGACGGGCAACTATGGGATGTCAACATTTATTATACCAAAAGATTTTTACACATTTCGGGGGTACATTACAACTTTACCCAAATAAGAAAAAAACCAATAGGACTAGTCCATGCGAAACAAAAGAACACTGAACAAATTTTGCCTAAAACAAATTTTAATCCTTAAAAGATCTTACCGAAGGTCAGAGCCGCATGAAAATAGACTTGAAACAGGAATCCGAAAATCTCTACCCAAGAAACCTTGCACAAAATAGCCACTTTCACTACTTGTTCACAAAATTCAGCTTGCCACTTGATCATTGAAACATCCTACAAAACTTGCAATTGCATAATAAACAAGCTTGCAACCTACAAAAAGCAACTTGCAGGAAGCAACTTGCAATAAAATTTGCAACTTACCATCAACAACAAACCAACTTTTGCACTTTGCAATCCAATTCCTGCGAAAACAGGACAGCACCATCTCAACATTATTCGAAACCGCACACGCATATTCTGCTGAATCACACGACAGCAGTAAATTATCACAAGAGAAAGCTGCCCGAGCAGCAGCAAATTCCGCAAAATCAGTCACGCTGTCCATCCAGACTGCACCCCTGTTTTGTGTAAAGCAGGTCACCAAAATAGAGCACTCTGTCCAGCAAGACGGAGCACTCTGTCCAGGTTCAAACCAATCATACTGTCAAGAGACCGCACCCAATTTAGCGACCACAGGCGTTCCTTCCTCGGCAACCACTCCACATGACCCGTATCTCTGCATTGAACTGAATACAAAGAGCTGCACTCTGTCCAGTCTGAAACAGAGTTTGTCCCCTGTTGTTCCAGAAAATTGTTCCTCCAATTCGTCACCAAAGCTTCAACACACTCGCCAAATTATTTCCTGCGACCCTCAGACTGCCATAAACAAATTGTACCAGAGATAACCACACTCATATAACATCCGCAAGTCTAAGATATGCCGTCTTATTCTTGTCAAGAATAATTAAGGACTTTATTCTTTTAGGGAGTGATCCCCACGAATAAGTTCAAGACATATTCTCTACTTGTGCCAATCTAGCCAAAGCGTCCGCCACTGAATTAGTCTCTCTGAACACATGGATGCAATGCCACCCCGTATCCCTAATCATCTCTCTTATCTCCCTCCACCATTTGCTAAGGAACCAAGGTATCTTTGTTTTTTGGGAAAGCCATTGTTTAACCACCATGGAATCCGTGTGAATGACGCATTTTCAGACACCCTGATCAATACAAAATCTCAAGCCTTCAAGCAAGGCCCTCGTTTCTGCTGAATTAATTGTTCCTTCCCCAAAAAAACATTGTCTAGCCGCCACAAAATCACCCTCTTCATTTCTAATAACAAATCCTCCAGATATATTCTTCTCCCTATAAGATCCACCAACATTTAGCACATACCATCCCATAGGAGGGAAATTCCAATACACTGCCCGGGGAGGAATCATGTCTACTTTTATTTCCTTTATACCCAATCTATTGAGCAACGCCCCATTGGTTTCCTTTGATTTAGGTTTAAAAAAATTTTGAAACACATTTAATCCAGTAATACACTTTAATGGTCACATAGTTTGACGAACACTCCTTTCCGTCATATAGTTTTTTGTTTCTCTGAATCTATATCTCCCATAGAATAAAAAGAAGAGTGAGATGAAGGAGGATACTTGATAATGAGGATTTCTTCACCTTCCTAAACCACGCATTTAGTATGCTATAGACTTCAACCGGTCTATGTAAATGTTTATAAAAAACCAAGTCGAAATGTCTCAACACCTGCTTGCTAACTCACCCTCCAAGAAAAGGTGTTCTGTGGTTTCCTCCGCAAATTGAGCACAACATCCACATTTAGAAGCCAACTAGAATCCAATTCTTTTAATTTCTCCATCTATGGGTATAGCCCTTTTCATAATCTTCCATGTCAAAAAGGAAATTTTATAAGGCAGAAGAGGATGCCAGATCCAATTCCAGAAGTCATCAGGTGTCCCCCTACCACCTAGAATTTCACATACAAAGCTAATAGAGAACATACCATCATTATTTGGTATCCATATTCGAGTGTCCCGATCACCATCATCACCTTTCACTATTATCTTCTACGCCTTTTGAGCTTTTCTTTGCATTCCCAAGGTTAAACTTCTGAAATTATCCCTCCACATTTGCCTTAGGGAAGGCCAAATATCATTTGTCTCCACTTCCCCATATCGAAAAAAGATTTCAACCTTAGCCCAGTGTTCCTCAAAGAAGCTGACGCTACCTCTAGTGATCCTTCAAGTGGAATGTTCCACTATAAATTTTTATGCACCATCAACCCTTTCATAAACAGGGAAGCCCCAGCTTTAAGCTCTTGTTTTCGAATTGGAACCCCTGCCTTCAAATATTTTTTCCTTAAGAACTTTGCCCATAAAGAGTTGGTGTTTATCAGATTCCATAGGGACTTAACTCGAACAGCCTTTATAGTATCATCCAGACTTCTAACATTTAATCCACCTTCCTCCTTAGTAACACTGATTTTATTCCATGCAATCAATTTCCGTTTATGTCTCCCTTCATGATTTTCCCAGAAGAAAACTGCAATCATTTTTTGAATAGATTGCAGGACCTTCATAGGAACCACAGTAGCTGCTATAGTGTAAATCAACATAGACAATAAGACATGACGGATCAAAGTCAATCTGCCCCCTAGCGACAAAAGTCGGGATTTTCAGCCTTGAATTCTATTGTGGATCTTATTTACCAAATCATCATAGAAAGAAATTATGCATCTGCCTTGGTAAATGGGTACTCCAAGGTATTTGAACGGGGATTGCTTGTAAGAGAAGCATGTCCATAATTTGATCAAAACTATTTTTTCAGCACTAACTTTCTCATTAGTCATGAACAAACTTTTCACAGTATTAATTTTCTCTCCTGATGCCCAACAATATTTATCTATGAACTTCATACATCCTGTAATGGATTTTTTTCCTACCATTCAAGAAAACCAGTGAATCATTAGCATACAAGAGGTGAGTGATCGGGGAGGCTGCCAGAGGCGTGTGATAAAATCCAATTTCCCCTCTACGAACAGCTCGAGTGAGTCATCTACTTAGTACTTCTACTGCAATACAAAGAGTAAGGGGGAGAGAGGGTCACCTTGTCTAAGACCCCTAGAAGATCTGAAATACCCGTCATACCTGCCTTGCATCAACACCAAGAACCCACAATGAGTTACGCAATTTGAGATCAAATGACATATTCTGTTATTAAAACCAAATTTACGAAGAACCGCCAAGAGATATCCCCATTCAATTCTGTCATACGCCTTTTTCATATCCAACTTGAACATGACGTTGTTCCCAATCACTTTTTTTCCAATCTCTCTCATAAGTTCTTGTGTCAATCCAATGTTTTCTGAGATAAGTCTCCCTTGTACAAAAGTCCCCTGCTCTAAAGAGATAATATTTGGGAGTATCTTACCCAATCTCAAACCAAGGATTTTACTAAAAAATTTATAGACCACGTTGCACAGACTAATAGGCCTAAAATCATAATAAGATGCAGGCTCATCAATTTTAGGAATAAGTGCCAAAAAATTGGAAGAGAAACTACCTGGCATCGCTTGGCAATCAAAGATTTCCTTCGCAGCTTTCCAGATATCCAAACCAATAATGTACCAACAGCTATGAAAGAAGCCAGCTATAAAACCATCCGAGCCCGATGCACTATCATGTGGAATGCTAAGAACTGCTTTTCTGACTTCCTCTAAATCAGGAGACTTCATGAGTGAATCACAGTCCTCCTCCCTTATCAAGCTCGAAATGCACTCCATGAGTTCGAGGTCCTCTTTGTATCCTTCTGATGAAAGCAAGGATCCAAAAAAATTATTCGCTTCCAACATAATATCTCTCGGATCAGTAAGTAAATTCCCTGCCATATCATGGATTTTTGTGATCGCTCTTCTTTTTTGTTTGGATTTGACAGAAGCATAGAAAAATTTAGTGCATGCATCTCCTTCTTTGAATTCCTTTTCTCCTGATTTTTGTTTCCAGTAAATTTCTTCTCTTATCAGTGCCATTTTGAGTTCAGCCTGACATCTATTCAGATTAACCATATCATTTGTATCCCAACCCTGCATTAAACTGAATTCCAAACTTGCAATATCATACTCCAATCCTCTAATGGTACTAAAAATATTATCGAAAGTTTTTCTATTCCATATTTTTCAGAGCTCCTCTGAGGCGCTAGAGTTTAATAGCTACTATATACATAGCCTCAGTACCATCTACCGGAGAGTTCCAGTTTCTGTCCACAAATCCCAAAAAATCATCATGAGTTAGCCACATACTTTGAAATCTGAATGGGGACATACCTGCCCTCTTTGACAAAGGCAAAGAAAGTAGCAATGGAGCATGATCTAAGAAGATGATCGATTCTAGAATGTTGCATAAGAGTAATCCAGTCTGAATTCCCCAAAAAATGATCCAGTCAAGCCCAGGTTCTGTCATCTCCTCTTTGGTTGTTACACCAATTATATTTAGGTCCTTCAAATCCACAATCTGTAAGCCCGCAACTCGAGATACAACTAGAAAATTCTGATATGGCCTGTTGATTAGGTGGGCGTCTGCCTAATTTTTCTCCACCTTCAACAATGACATTGAAGTCGCCTCCAATGATCCTAGATTCAGTCATACCCATAGCAATGTGCTCCATGTCCTCCCATAAGCTTCGTCTCTCCTGTACTAAGTATTTTGCATATACGAAAGAAGTGTAGAAAATGATATAGGAAAAAAGGATAGTAACCTTACAATGAATCAATTGGTCGGTGTCAATTAAAATATCCACTTGTAGGTTATTATCCTAGAAGAGCCATATTTTTCTGCCCACATCCTCATTCTTTGCAAAGCAAGACAGACTCACTTTGCCTGTAATCTCCATGTGTCTTGTAGCTTGAATCATGGGTTCTGCAATGGCAAACAACATAACATTGTTTTCTTTAACCAGCTTTTTTAATCTGCTTCAGGTCGCCCGGTTACCAACTCCCCGTGCATTCCAAAACATAATATTATCTATCATTATGAATACCTGGGGTTGTCATGTTTCGTGTCACTCTCCGGCTCCCTCCCGCGGGTCCATTCTTTGAACTCTTCTTTTTGCCTTTCGTCCTAGCTTCAACAGAATAATGACCTGACTCTACCATGTTATTAGAGGACGTATGTGCATCCGACTCATCATCCGACAATGCATGATTTCCTGACTTGTTGCATCCTGCCTGCACCTGCAAATTATGTGCATTAACTGCTGCTTCCTATCCTTGTTTGGTGTCGGCCTGCAAACTCTTGGACTGGTAGTGTCCAGCTCCCTATGGCTGTTGCAGGATTTGAGGACTCTGTTTCGTTGTTGAACAAATCTCCTGTTGTCCGGTGTTGTCCAATGCATTTGCCCCCGAATCCATCGAAACTAGTTTGTGTATTCCTGAATCAGAATGTGCCAATCTGTCCCCTGTTCTGTGCTGCCCCTCGGCCATGTTTGTATCCCTTGTTTTGTGTCTCTCTCCGACCATATGTAGATCCCCTGAATTATTCGATTGATGGTCCTCTGTTTCAGCCATTTTAGACTGACCTTGTGCAGTATCTAAGCTATTATCCGCCACAAAAGGAACCATCCACAGCGGGGCTGTAGTAGCATATCCTTCTTCAGACTTTGCTTCATCACGTGGCTCCTTCAACATTGCAATTTTGATCTCACTGGTTGTGTACCCAGCCCCCTTTAACATATATTGTGTATTATCAACGTTATCCTTAGTCACCCTTGTGTGTTGTTCCACTGTATTGCGTACTTCCTGGGTTTTTAGTCTTTCTTCATAACCCTCCCCAACTCCTTCTGGATTTTCTTCCGCAAGAGCCCCGAATTTGTTAGAAGATATCACATTGTCGGATTCCTCTCCCCTTGTTTTCTCCTTGATTTCTTTTTCATGTGCACTACTAACATCAACTCCTTACGAATTTTTGGCTCCGCTAGTTCCTATATTTCCATTAGCTTTCATCGCATTTTTGGTCACCAGGACATACATTTGCTTTGGGACTTGAGGATTTTGTTTCTCTTCAACCGAAGTTTGTTTTTGCTTGGCCTTGTCTAGAGATTTAAATTCTTTATAGGTCCAGCAGATTTAGGTTGTTCGCTCTACTTTCCAACCAATTTTCTACAGTAATCCTTCTCATGCCCAATTAGGGAGCAATGGTCACAGTATTTGAATCCTGGATACTCAAGTTTTTGCCAATATCCTCCATATTTTGGACTCTTAAGCCATATCTTATGTGGGAGAGGTTTTGAGACTTCCATCTCAACTCACATACGTGCGACCTTTGGACGAGCAAAGTATCTTATCCCATCATCAATCCGAAGAAAGTTCCCAAAGGAATCTCCAATCGCCTTCATGATTGTCGGGAGAAAAAAACGAAAGGAAGATTAGGGAGTTCAACCCATAGTAGAGCCAGCTCCGGATCCGCCCGTAGACTAAAACATGGATGCCAACGAAACATTTTATATCAAACTCCCCGAATCGTAAAGGATTCCTAGGATAAAACTTTCTTGACTTCATCTTCAGATTGTAAATAAACCATCACATGCCTAAGATCAATTAGTCCCATTATGAACTCTCCGGATATCCCCCAAGATCTATGAATGGAATCTCTTATCGAATCTAGCGACTCCCTGAAACTGGAAAACTTCATAACGAGAATATGATTAGAAACATGAGACTCACCTCTTGCAACATCTGAATCGGATAGCCTCAAAGCCGAACTTCCGTCTTTCCTAAAGGTCGTGGAATCCATCGGCTTGTCATCAAGGTCATCTATCATCGGCTTCCCAAGAACCTGCGCAAAGGAACGCCTAGAAGATCCATCGTCCTCCTTGCCAGCCGCAAGGGCAGCCCCCTTGGCTGGCTGTTTTGCCTCCATGAAGAAACCTATCCGCCTTCACTAACGAACTAGATCTACGCCCTGGATGAAGGGACAGCAGGGATTGAAAGAAGCCAACCCAACAAACCCAGCCAGCCCTTGATTGCGCAGAAACCCAACTCGACATTCAGGTACAACCAGGAAACAGATCAACCAGAATCAAACTGTCTAGGAAACAACTCGTCCTGGACAAATCGCCCAGCAACTCAACCAGGAAACAAACCGTCCAGGAAACAAACCGTCCAGGAAACAAACCGACCAGGAAACAAACAGTCCAGGAAATAAACCACCCAGCCACTCGTCGGCCAGAATGACGTCGGTGATGCAGGAGGTGGCCGGTCGACCTAGGGATGGCGGCGGTTAATATTGGATGGGATAAAACTGAATTTTTCCAGTTTTGCCCCTAAAATTGCCTCAAAGCAGAGTAGAGCCCCTTCTCAAAACTCATGAATGAGGTTCATGTAGAAAGAATTCAGTTGCGCAAATGGCTTTTGGGAAGAGTATGCAGTTGGTTCTTGGGTTGAAGCTAATTTTCTAGATTCAAATCCTTTCTGGTTTTTTTTTTTTTTTTTTTTTTTTCTTATGAAGAACATCCAATTTATTCAAATAAAAAACCACGCCCGAAGGCTACATGACTGGCCCAAAAGGGATAACTAAAAAGCCTTACAAAAGATAGGATGCACCAATTCAAGCCTAGGCAAGATCAGTCTTTGTACCTTTTGGTTACTGTCCTAGCCCTATTGGATTTTCGGGGACAAATGCTGATATCTTTGGTGTGGCGTCTCTTATTCATCTGTCCGTCTGACATAGCCCCTAAAGCCAAATCACTGATTGCTACCTGTGGCTCAAGCTCAGATTCTGAGTTGACGTCATCACTATCCTCACTAGAACATTCGAGTGTACTGAGGTCAAATGTCGGCGGTCGAAGAACCCTATTTTCTCTGAACAAAGATATAGCCTGATTCAAATTGTCTCCGACTCTTTTATAATCCGGGGAAGTTTTGATAGCATATTTGTCAAAATGTCCCTTTAACCTGAGCAGAGACTGCAAATCATCATCCGAGAATTCCTGCACTTGCTGACTCTGTATAGCATCCCCTAGCTCTGTGCTAGTAGCACCGATAAATGGGTTGCAGGGCGCTGGCTGAGGCGAAGCCTCGACCCCTGTCTTGGTACAGGGCGTATGCTGGGACGAGGCCACTTCCATTGCCTTGTTGTGGGGCGCTGGCTGAGGCGAGACTCTGTTCTCTGGTGTGGTGCATGGCGCGGCAATGGCGCAGGCCACGTCCACAGCCTTGGTGCAAGGCGCTGGCTTGGGCGAGACCATGGCCTCTGGCTTGAGGCAGATCGGTGGCTGAGGAGAATCATGGCCCCTCTTGAAGGGTAGAGCACTGGCTTCTGCGACTCTGAAACAGTCTGCCCAAACTGAGTTTCACATGTGAAATCATTCGTCACAGTTGGCGACGCTGCACTTTGAATAGAAGGATTGTCCTTTGTTTCCGGATTTATCTCATCTTCGTGTAGGGGTAACTTTTGTTGTTGTCCAAGAACATTATCAATTTCTGAAGTTGTATACCCCGCCTCTAGTAGGCATTCCTCCGTAGACTCATGCTGGACCCCAGTTTTATCATGCTCTAATTTGTGACCCGCTATTTGTAATTCCGCTGTAGGACCTTCATCTTGCTCAATATTCTCCATCAATGCCTCAAAAGTGTTGGACAAACCCACCTTAACCGGGGTCAATGGCCACCTGTTTTCTATCCCCGACTCCGTCCGAAATCTCCTCGCCTTTACTATTTTTTGTTCCACTCACACCCACTTCCGAGTTCGAAGAATTTCCTTTTCTGATCACTGGAACATATTGTTGCCTGGTATTGTTACATTCGGTCTTTGATTTGGCTACCTTCTCAACATTACCTAGTTCTGAAACCCGGCCACCGCCCTTAATGCCTAGCTTCTTGCGACAAACACTTTCCTGATGCCCGAGCAAGGAACAAAAGTCACAATATTTGAAACCTGGGTACTCAATCTTCTGCCAAAAACCTCTATTATTGGCCCTATCAATCCATACTTTGTTTGGTAATTTGTCCGCCAAAGTCATCTCGACACACACGCGGGCAAAGCCCGGGCGCGATAAACATCTAGTATGATCATCCATTCTCAAAAAAACACCAAAAGAATTGACAATAGCTTTTAAAATAGGGGGATGAAAAAGATGTAAAGGTAAGTTAGGCAACTCTACCCACAGTGGCACCGATATCGGATCCTCCTTCAGACTAATGCCATCATGCCAACAAAATGCTTTGAAACGAGCGCCACGAATCAAAGAGGAATCCCGCGACAAAACTTTCTTTGCTTCCTCCTCCGATTGAAGACGAACTAACACATGACGTTGATTGAGTAAGCCGAGCGAAAAATCTCCCAGAATTCCCCAAGTTCTGTGAATCGAATCTCGGATGTCTTCCAATGTCGGGCGGTAACTAGAGAATTTTAAAACGATCACATGTTTTTCCATAAAAGCCTCCCCACGGAACTCATCTGTTGCCGTAATGCCAATTGCGGGAGCTCCCTCTTTATGGAATCTAGTGCCTTCAATCGGAGTCTCCACAACGTCAGCCACCAAAATTTTTCCCAAAATCTGGGCGAAAGAGGGCCTAGAATCCCCATGACCCGGTCCCGTGGGGGTAGGGGCGGAGACTGGGCCCGTGCACATCACATCCAGATGTCAATCCGGCTAGCGGATGGCTGCTGTCCTGTCGGATCACCCCGTACCCGTCTCCCGTCGCCAAAGGCGGCGGCCAGGCAGAGAGAAAGGTGAAAGAAGGTGATAGCCGGTCTGTCGTGCGGCCGTGAGCGGCGGTCGGTCGATCTCCAGGAAGAGGCAAAACAGGCGGCCGGTCTCGCGGCCTTGAAATGCCTAAATGGCGGCGGTTGTTTCCCCTTGCGGCGGCGGTTCAGGTTCTTGCCAGCCTTGAAGCCGATCGATCTCGCGTCCGTGAAGAAACGCGGTCGGTCGATCTCGCAGCCTGGAGTGTTAGCGGCGGCTGCTCCTCAGAACTCGTTCGCAAATCACGAGCGTCTTAAAGCCGTCACAGGCCGGTCGGTCTCGCGAAGGTGAAGGAGGGTTTCCAACCCTAGAGCTTCATATTCAAACTCATCAAACTCATCATCAGCCTCATATGCCACATCACTAAAACGAAGCCTTTACGCGAAGTCAATAAATCCTTTCTGGTTAAGGCCCTTGTTTGCTTACTTATTTGTTTGTTTATGTGGCCTTGTCTTTAGGTGATTTTGGCCTATTCCTTTAATAAAGTCTTTAAGGTCTAAAACTCCTTGGTTTAGGCCTTAATTTTGGTAAAAAAAAGGCGTGGTGTTCATTTTTCCTTTTTGTAATGTATTGGTTAACTTGAGGGCAGGCCTTTGTTCAAGAACCTTTCTCATAGGTTCTGTCTTTTTTTTTTTTTTTTCCCCTCATAGGTTCTCTTGTTCAAGGTCACATAGTGATTTAGGATATTGTATTTCAAGGACCTATCTTTTAATTTTTATTTACGTCTAATGTAAGTCCAATAGCTTTAATTCTCAGGTAAAGTCGTCATGTACCATGACAGGTGTATAAGTTTTTTATCAAGTAATAAAAGGTCTGACATCCCATAGCTTCCCCTCACCACTGGAGGTTTAATTTAAAAAAAAACGCACACAATACAATTGATCAAATACTCCTATTTTCAAATTTGTCATTGTACATTACACTCATTAAAGAGTTCTTAATAATATGTTAAAATAGTCAAACTATGTCTACAACTAACTAAATTAATTTCTTCTCCGGACTGGCTATATATATAATTAGTTTAGGTATAGTTGCCATCAAAGCTATTTTATTCCTTCCTTTTTTTTTGGCATTGCTTTCATACTCATAAATAGATTGAGCATAACTTAAACCTTATAAATAGAGCACTCAAAACAATTTGTATGTAATTGCCACCCGTTATAGTCCTCATTAATTTATGTATTAAGTTATGTTTAAGATATATTCAAAAGTCATGTTGATGTGAAATAAATTTAGCAGGTTATATGTACTGTAAATATAGCAGACACTTGAAATTTCCGTAGACATTGGTAAGTATAGGCCTCTTCCCTCTCATAGCATTCAAAAAATTACTGAATCACAAAACCTTTTTTTTTATAAATAAACCTCCAGTGGGGAGGGGCAGCTATGAGATGCCAGGTCTTTATTACTTGAGCAAAAAAAATTTTACACATGTCGGGGGTACATGACGACTTTACCCGAGAAATAAAAACAATTGGACATAAAACAAAATAATTCTAAAAACAATCTATGCATGAGACTTTCTAACTATTAAACCATGACAAAAAGGCCTAGTTCACCAAGGATAAGGCCTAAGACCAAAAGTGATTAAGACCTTATGAGACCTTATTTTGTTCTAGGACTAGGCCTAAAAAACCAATCCCTCATAATAAACAAACAAATAGGTAAGTAGCCAAATACCTTGACCAAAAACCATTTGAATCTTACACCTTGATCCCTTCAACTTGCATATAAAGCCAAAAATGCATTCCTAACCACCAATTGAAGACTACCACTTGAAACAAAAAATGCCACTGGCCTAAACAACCTTGCACAAATAATTGCAAGAATTGTAAGACCCGATTGACAATCACCATCCAGGCCGTTGCAGCCTAGAGCTTTGCCATAAAAGTCCACGTAAATTCTGCTCCAAAAAAGGCTTCACCTTGCGCACAAATCCAGCCTGGCATTCCTAAGCTTGCAAACTGATGACAAATCACAGCCCCTTGCAGCAAGTTGCATTCTCTCCTGAGCCTTAAGATCAATACAAAGTCTCAAGCCTTTAAACAAGGCCCTCGTCTCTGCCGAATTATTTGATTCATCACCAAAAATACACTGTCTAGGTGCTACAAATTTGCCTTCATCATTTCTAATAACAAAGCCGCCAGTAGTATTATTCTCCATACACGAACCATCAACATTAAGCACATATCATCCCGTAGGAGGGAACGCCCAATAAAGCACCCAAGAAGGGGACATTTTACATTCTTTTCCTGTATGCCCAACCTACTGAGCAAAGCCCCATTGGTATCCTTTATCTTAGGAATAAAAAATTTTGCCACACACTTAATCCAATAATAAACTTTAATAAACATAGCATGACGAAAACTCCTTTCCTTCATAAAGTTTTTTATTTCTCTGAATCCATATCTCCCATAGGATGAAAAGTGGAGTGAGATGGAATTGGGTACCTGATAAGGAAGATTTCTTCACCTTCCTAAACCACGCCTTAAGCATAGTGTAGACTTCAACCAGTCTATGTATGTGCATGTCAAACATCAAATCAAAATGTCCCCACACCCTTCTTGCTAACTCACTTTCCAAGAAGAGATGTTTCATAGTTTCCTCCCCAGATTAAGTATAGCATCCGCATTCAGACACAAGTTGGAACCCAATTCTTCTAATTTCATCATCAATGGGTAATGCCCTTCTAATAATTTTTCATACGAAAATAGAAATTTTAGAAGGCAATAACAGATGCCAAATCCATTCCCAAAAATCATCTTGTGTCCCTCTGCCACATAGAATTTTACATACTGAACTAATCGAGAATCTGCCATCATTATTTGGTATCCAAATTCTAACATCTTGATCACCAACTTCACCTTTCACTATTGTCTTGTAGAGATCTTGAGCTTTTATTTGCATATCCGGGTTTAACCTTCTGAAATTTTCCCTGTGCATTTTCCTTAGGGTAGGCCACATGTCATTCGTTACTGCCTCCTCATTTCTAGTGAAAATTTCATCCTTAGCCCAGTGTTCTTCAAAGAAACTAATATTAGCTTTGGAGATCCACCACGTGGATTTTGCAACTATAAATTCTTTATGCACCAACAACTCTTTTATGAACGAAGAAGCTCCAACTCTTATTTCTTGCATTATGATTGGAACCCCTTCCTGCAAATATTTACGCCTTACAAAATTTGCCTATAAAGAGTTAGAGTTTACAAGATTCCAAAGCGAACATTTAGGCCTCTTTCCTCCTTAGGGACACTGATTTTATTCCATGCTATTCATTTTCGCTTATGTCGCCCTTACTGATCTCCCCAAAAGAAGTCTGCAATTATTTTCTGAATAGAATGCAGACCATAATAGGGATGACTGTAGCTGCTATGCAATAAATTGGAATTGATTACAAAACATGTCTTATCTACGTCAATCTACCCCCTGGCTACAAGAGTCTGGATTTCCAACCCTGAATTCTTTGCTGGATCTTATTTACCAAGGTTTCAAAGTAAGAAATCCTGATCTACCTTGATAAATGGGGACGCCGAGATATATAAACGGAGACTGCTTGTAGACGAAACCTGTCCACAGTTTGATCAAAATAATTTTTTCTGCACGGGTTTTCTCATCAATAATGAACAAACTTTTTTAAATATTAACTTTCCCTCCTGAAGCCCGACAATATCTGTCTAAGAACTGCATACATCCATCAATGGATTTTTTCTTGCCATTCAAAAAAATCAATGAATCATCCGCATACAATAGGTGGGTGATAGGAGTAGCCATCCTGGGAGTATGATAAAAACCGATTTCTCCCCTACGAAAAGCCCGAGAGAGCCCTCTGCTTAGCACTTCTGCATCAATAACAAAGAGGAGCGGAGAGAGAGGATCCCCTTGTCGAACACCTCTAGTTGATTTGTTATATCCGTCGTACTTGCCTTGCATCAACACCGAGAACCCGCAATGTGTAATGCAGATTGAAATTAGATGACATATTCTATTATTAAATCCAAATCTGCGCAAGACTGTCAAGAGGTATCCCCATTCAATTCGGTCATACGCCTTTTCCATATCCAACTTGAATATTATATTATTTCCAATAACCTTATTGCCAATCTTTCTTATCAATTCCTGTGCCAACCCAATATTCTCTTAAATGAGTCTCCCTTGAACAAAAGCTCCCTGCTCTAGAGAGATAATATTTAGGAGAAGCTTGGCCAATCTCACACTAAAAGATTTACTTAAAATTTTGTATACCACATTGCACAGACTAATTGGCTTAAAATCAGCATAAGAGAATGGTTCTTCGATTTATGAATAAGTGCCAAAAAATTGGAAGAAAAGGTACCTGGCATCACTTGGCAAGCAAAAAATTCATTCACAGCTTCTCAGATGTCCCACCCAATAATGTCCCAACAACTCTGAAAGAAACCAGGTGTGAATCCGTCCGGGCCCGGGGCACTGTCATGAGGAATACTGAAAACTGCTTTTCTGACTTCCTCTAAATCTGGCATCTTCATTAGAATATCACAATCCTCCTCTAGTATCAGGCTCAGAATGCAATCCATGAGTTCTTGATCCTCTTTGTACTCTCCCGATGGAAGTAGTGATCTGAAAAAAAATATTAGCTTCCAAAATAGTATTCCGCGGATCCGTGATTAAATCCCCTACCATGTTGTGAATTTTGGTAATCGTTCTTGTTTTTTGTTTGGCCTTAACTGAGGCAAAGAAAAACTTAGTGAAGCATCTCATTCTTTAAATTCATTTTCACCTGATTTTTGTTTCCAATAAATGTATTCTCTCACCAAAGCAAGTTTGAGTTCAGCCTGACATCTGTTCAAGTTAGTCATATCATTTGGATCTCAACCCTGCAATAGGCTGAATTCCAGTCTATCAATATCATCTTCCAACCTTCTAATAATACTGAATATATTACCAAAGGTTTCTTTATTCCATATTTTCAAAGCTCCTCTAAGGCGCTTAAGTTTGGAAGCAACTCTATACATAGCCCCATAACCTTTTCCATTAGCATTCCAAATTTTGTCGACAAAGCCCAAGAACCCATCATGAGTTAGCCACATACTTTGAAATCTGAAAGGAGACATACCTGCCGTTTGTGACAATGGCAAAGAAAGTAACAAAGGTGCATGATCCGAACAAACTCTAAGTAAATGATCAACTTGAGTATGCTGCATTACAGTTAACCAATCTGCATTCCCCATAAAATGATCCAATCTAGCCCAGGTCCTGTCCTCCCCTATTTGATTGTTACACCATGTGTATTTGGGTCCTTCAAACCCACAATCAGAGAGCCCGTAGGTCGACAAACACCTGGAGAATTCTGACATCGCCAAAAGATTAGGAGGGCGTCCGCCTAACTTTTCTCCACCTTCAACTATCACATTAAAGTCACCACCAATGATCCAAGGTTCATTCAAACCCATTGCATTGTGTTCCATATCTTCCCATAAACTCCGCCTCTCCTATACTAAACACTTTGCATATACAAAGGAAATGAAGAACACAGAATTGGAAAAAAATGATATTAATCTTACAGTGAATTAAATGATTTGTGCAGAGCAGTACGTCCACTTGTAAGCTATTATCCCAGAAGAGCCAAATTTTACCGCCATAATCATCATTCGTTGCAAATCAAGGCAGACTCACCTTACCTACAATCTCCATGTATCTTGAAGATTGAATCATAGGTTCCGCAATTGCAAGAAGTCTTACATTATTTTCTTTAACAAACTTTTTTAGTCTACATCGGGTCGCCGGTTACCAACTGCCCGTGCATTCCAAAACATGATGTTATCTATCATTACTAACATCTGGGGTAATCATATTTCTCATCACTCTTCGAGTCCCTACCACAGGTCCGTTCTTAGAATTTTTCTTTTTTCCTTTCGTCTTGGCCTCGCCAGATTGATAGCCTGGGTCAATCATATTGTTAGAAGATACATTCGCCTCAGATTCATTATCCGACACCGCGTCCCGATCCAACCTGCTGTATTCACCTAGCCCCTGAATTTTTTGCGCATTTGCATCATCAACACGATCTTGACCAACTTCAGGGTTGCTTGACACTTGTTTTTCACCAATCAACTGTTGTTCCAGAGTAGACGTGCTCTGTTTTAAGCCAGAAAGTGGCACCATCAGCTCACAATTTACCAACTTATTCACCTGTGAATCCAGCGTATCACGTATCATTATGTTCCCAGGCTCTGAATTGATCAAATCGTCTACTGTACACTGAATTGTTCCTGCCCTCGTTGGCCCCCTAGCATCGTCATGAAGTGCCCACTGTCTCGCATTCTGGTCCTCTATTTCAACAAGTTTTGTACTAGTTTTTGCGCATTTGGACATACTATCTCCCACAAAAGGAACAATCCACAATGGAGCCGCTCTGGTGGAACCTTCTGGTGACTTTATTTTGTCTCCATTTTTATTCAACATGGCCATTTTAACTTCACTGGAGGTGTAACCGGCTTCCTTTAGAATGTTTTCGACATTTTCAACAACTTCCTTGTTCACATTAGTCTTATAATCCACCCTCTTGAACTCTTCTTGGTCTTTAATTTGTGCCTCAATACCTTCACCTACACCATCCGAGATGTCCTCCGCTAATGCACCAAATTTGTTAGCCAAAGTTATCTCTTCAATAGATTTTTCCGGTGCCTGCACTTTTTTCTCTCCTACTTGTTCACTAATGATCTCGACTCCTTGAGAGTTTTTTGCTCCACTAACTCCTATTTACTCCTCTTTTTCCATCTTCTTTTTGCCCACCGGAACATACATTTGCTTGTATACGTTTTGACCTTGTTTCTCCCCTACTTGATTTTGTTTTTGCTTGTTCTTGTCTTGAGATTTATTTTCCTTATGATTTACGCCAACATCGTTGAAATGATCATTTTTCTTGCCAACCAATTTTCGACAATAGTCCTTCTCATGCGCAATAAGCTAACAATGGTCGCAATATTTGAATCCAAGATATTCAAGTTTCTGCCAGTACCCTCCATATTTTGGACTTTCAAGCCAAATCCTATTTGGAAGAGGTTTGGTGACATCCATCTCCACGCACATACATGCAACCTTTGGCAGACAAATAATCTAGTTCCATCATCTATCCGCAAGAAACTACCAAAGGAATCCCGAATCACCGTCATTATGGCGGGAAGAAAGAAAGCGAAATGAAGATTAGGAAGTTCAACCCGTAATGGTGCCAACTCCGGATCCATCCGGAGGCTTAAACTAGGATGCGAACAAAAAATTTATACCTGACTCCTTGGATCGTAAAGGAATCCTTTGATAACACTTTCTTTACTTCATCTTCTGATTGTAAATACACAACTACATGCCTTGGATCAATAAGACCCATAATGAATTCCCCGGATATTCCCCAAGATTTGTGAATGGCATCCCTTATCGAATCAAGCGATGGCCTAAAACTTGAAAATTTCAAAACCACAACGTGATTAGAGACGTGAGACTCACCTCTTAAAACATCCAAATCGGAAAGCCATAATGCCGAACTTCCTTCTTTTCTAAATGACGTAGAATCCGTCAGCTTGTCCTCTAGATCATCTCGCATCACCTTCCCAAGGACCTACGCAAAAGTTTTCTTAGGGGATCTATCTTCCTCCCTGCTAGCCGCAGGGGAGGCCCCCATGGCTGGCTGTGGCGGCTGCATGAACCCTAGCCTCCTCTTTAACTCAACGCCTCAGATCTTCTCCCACTATCTAGGAGCGGCTAGGATTTAAAGATGTAAACCAAACTGATATTGCCCAGTTTACTCCTGTGTCTCCCAAATCGCCCTGACTTCGGAGCAGTATGTTCTTTTGCAGCCCAAAAATAGACCTGTCCTCTGTTCTTCAGGCTAGCACCTAGCAACAATCAACCCAACGGCTAGTATAGAGACGTGATGACCCACGCGATGGCTGCCTAGTGCGGTGGTGGCCTAACGTTGGCGGCCAGAAAAACAAGCTTGACGGTGGCTCTATTTTTCCTATATTTCTTGCTGAAACCTAGCCGCCACTCTAATCAATGAATGAGATCGTCTCCAATGATCTTGGGACGGCAGAGATTAAAAGAATTCTGAATCACAAAACTGCATCTCTTGTTTGGCCATAGAATATACACATCTCAAAATTGTGGTTTCCTTAATTATTATTATAATTTTATTTTTGGAAATGGAGTTGTCTTTTAAGGACCCCTTAATCACTATATTAATTAAAAATAAAAAAATAAAAATACAATCTCTCTTTGGGGAGAAACACTACTACAAGGCTTTACTAATCTCATGATTTACAAACATTGGTAAGTTAATTACCTTTTCTTTCCTTTGATGTGAAGGCAAATAGCATCTTCAAACATATGAATATATGGTCACCTTCTGCACTACTACAAAAATGGGTAATTCAGGCGGATGATATATGACACTAAATGCATACTCCCGGCGGATTAAGGGTATCCGCCAGACAAAGGAAAATCTTGACACCTTTATCCCCCAGGATAGTGTTTCTGACATTTATATTCATCACGAAGATATAAAGATGGAGATCCCCCCCGCCCAAATGCCTATTAAAAATCAATAAAATTTGTCCCGGCGATTATAAATCCTAAACTGGGGTTTATATTCGCCATGAAAATACAAAGAGGGAAATTTTTCGTCCAATTGCTCATTAAAAATGAATAAAATTGGTGTTGACGGTTATAAATCCTAAGGTGGGGTTTATATTCGCCATGAAACTCCAAAGCAGGAAATATTACAGCTCAAATGCTCATTAAGTATTGATATTATTTGTGATAGTGGTTGTAGTTCCCACGAATTCTAAGATTTCGGTTACCAATAATATTTCTGGCGTTTTGGTGGTGTGTATATCCACAAGGATATCAAAACCCCAAACTAAGAGTGGTGTATATCCGCCAGGATATGGAAACCCGAGTGGTGTATATCTACCAGGATATGGAAACCCAAACTCTCAAGTCACCTATCCATTTTCCCCTATTTCAGTTTAACCAAAAACCCTAAATTTTATTTTTTCTTCTTTTTCTTCTTCTTGAGAGAGACTCGAACTAAGGTTTTGAGAAGTAGAAGCGGGTTAAACTTTCCCTATTTCGGTGATTCTTGGATCAAAGGTGACAACCCCATTCTCATCTTCACTTGGCCACACAAATCATGAACTGTGTGTGGAAAAGGATCTATCTTTAATCACAAGGTTCGCGAAGTTTTGGCGAAGTTTGTATTGAAAGTTTGTAATTCTTCACAAGTTGTTGTATCATCTGAATACTCTCAATTTGGTAGAATAGTTTGGTTGGTAGTTGTATCTAAGCATATGTCATCCTAGTCGACTGAACCATTCCTCTATAGGCATGAATTGCTATCAATGAGGCCATGGCAGCATTTACCCTGTAAATGTTCATACTAATGAAGTGCCAACTACTTTTAGGTCTCTAGTGACTGGCCATGTCATGCCCCGATTTTTGAGAAAACGAAATCCAAAAATCCACGTAGGATTATCCGTTTCCCCAAAACTCGGGACGTGAAATTCAATAACAACAGAGACATTTAGCAGCAAAGACAAAAAGTATAATTTAGAAAATAGAAACAAACTAAAATTAATACAAAAGTCTAACCAGGAAAAACTGACGTCGCTAGCCCCACTAGCGGAACTCCCGTAACGCTGCTCAAAAGTCTCTAAACCTGAAAAGCTAATCGACTACATTCCCAAAGGAATGTACCCAAGAAGCAAAAGCTCACTCAGGTCAACAATAAAGCTGGTGTGAGAAATCTTCTTTCCAAAAATCAATAAAATCGCACGTGATAAACATCAAACGAAACACAAACAACAAACCATCACACCAATAGGTAGTTCCTCAGCGAGGCAAAGGGGTGATGCAAGAAAACACAGTCCAAAGAATTTAGTTCCTCCACGAGGCAATCATATCATCTTCCTAATATGTAAATATGCATTTACCTGTACTTACCCTATAAGAGTTGACTATGGAAAGTCGGACCTGCAGAAATATTAGTGGACTTGCCATCCTGCATAAAAAAGAGTTAGAAACAATGCAACGTCATTTATTCTTTTTATTTGAATTAGGTTCATCTTTTAACGGATTGATCACTTAGACGATACCACATTCGCACCACCTCCGTGCCGAACATACATGCCCGTATGCCTCTCTCATATAAAGGAGGACTACTCCATCATCCATGCCTAAGTAGACATCACATACAGGCATGCATCGCGGATACCCCTAACTATATGAGTACCAAAAGCCACCCTTGGGCTATCAATGCGCATAAACTCACGTCACATTTTTGACGGATAAATATCAAAGCCTATTTTAAGCATACAAACTCACCACATTTCCGCAAGACTAACCCAAAGGTTATTTTAGTTTCTCTAGTAAGAAATGGGTGCCCCAACTCCGCAAGACAACCCGCAGGTCATTTAGTTTTTCTAGTAAGAGAGGGGAAATCATAAACAAAAGAGATGTGGTAGTTCTAAGTGATACAAGCCCAAGTGGTTTATATTTTCAGAAATCAAGGTTTACCAATATCATTTATTTATCATAATTCAGAATTCTTCCACAATGACATTTTGTCATACCTGAATTGATTCACAATCTATTCACCCACATTTTTGGGGAAAACATAGCATATTCATTAATCATGCTATGTAACAATATGGCAATCAAACCACTCCTTAATTCAAATATCCAAAATCTTCATAATGCATAAACAAGTTAATATGCATACAAATCTCCAAATTTATCACAATGCATTAATATTCATCAACCATTCAAACACCAACCAAACAAAGTCACAACCAATCAATAAAATGGTAAACATGGGTGACCCTAAACATGAACCCAGCAAGCTAGAAAAATCTCACACATCAAACAGATCACAAATATTGGAGAGCAAGCGTTTGCAATACAAAACACCACAAATAAGGCAACCTCATTCTCAACATGTCTAAAATCTCACAATTGGATTACCTGAAATGAAACTCGTCATTTCCATACAAGTAATATACATACAGTATACTGAATTGCTCATCCAAAGAGATAAAGGGCTAAGAGTTTCACTTACACCTTACACCCAAAATCTTTGAAATGGGATTTAAATCAAGCAATATAACAAGCCTAAGAATCCAATCTAAAAATCATCAAGGACACACAAATACAGGTCATCACACCGCCAAACCAAAATCCAAATCATAACCACACATCCTCGCAACAAAACTCACAAACCCCATAATCAAATCCTCACAAATACAATCACTAATTTAGTCAAGAAACAATGATTTGCAAAATACAGAGAATAAGAAAACTCACAGTAAAAGAGGAAGAATGAAGAAAACTCACCTATTCAGTATTTCCATCCATCACCACGGCACGAGGCCTCCCAAGCACATCTTTTTCAACTGTTAATATGACATCTCCTTCTTACCAAACCATGATTATCTGCCTTATATTTTGAAAAAGACTCTTAATGTTCCTGCAGTATGCTGCTTCATCCATGCTGAATATGTCATGCTCTGCTGAGTCCAACTTTAGAGAGGAATCTGTTAATCTCCTTTCCAGAGATAACTCTCTTGCCAAAGATTTCTCCAGCATTCTCTGAATGTCTTTGTTGTTCAACTGTTTGCATTTTCAGCTTTGCTTCGGAACATGAGAATTGACCATCCACTGTAACATCTGCATCCTTGTAGTTATCACCACTCTCTTGCCTACTAAAAGCTGATAAGGTCCTCTGGAACTTCACAGATTGCATCCTCATCTCCCTCACTACTTTCCATCCATGTGAACAGAAACAATAGTTCAACATTCCAGAAACTTAAATACATTATAATGATCCATGAACAACCATTTCCATTACCATCAAGAGATTCTACTATCTATCAGAATCCCACTATGAAATTCATCTCAAAATCCAAAAGAAGCCACGTACTCACCTTGTTACACAATAATCTTCATTAGGTGAACAGATCCAATAAGCTTCAAATTCACTTTCCTCGCTACTTTCCATCCATGTGAACAGTAAACACAAGAACAAATCAATAGAAGGAAACCAATAAACTTCAAAGAGATTGATAACGCAAGATTTCAACAACATTCTCGAAAGAACCACTTACACCACTATCATCAAGATTTCTACTAGTATTCAGAAACCCATTCCCAACAGGTTAACCACTATACCATTCTTTACGTTTGAGATGCTAAATAAGTCCAAGGACTGACTTGGAAGATCAAAAATATCAATCTCACTTAGCTGATTTCCTACATAATTTATTGAAAGAAGAATGCAGATCCCAATAAACCCAGTAAAAGAAAATACTCTCAACCCAAATATGAAAATTCGTATAAACACCACAGCATCTAAGCCCGTAGTTGACAAGAGCTCCTCTTCATTAACACCAAACCCATTGATTCAACCTCATTATGCCTGCTTTAATTTCACTGTTTGATCCCTTAGCATTAATCTGCATAACTGATACATCAGAGACCACCAAGGTCCTTGCATCCACAGAGAACCAAGTAACAACCAATGCTAGAAAGAATAAAAGAGAGCGGACTTGCTCAAACCTAAGATGCTGCAGCAGTAGTCTCAAATTTGTCTAGCCAACATCACCATTCATCCCCAAGCTTCTCCTCTGACCTTAAATTTTCCTTCCAGTCCTCAAATTCAGTGACAATCTGCTATGAAGCTAACTTGGAAAGGCATTAGCCTTGCTATGAATCAGATAAAGAAGAGCTAGAATCAATAAGAAAGCTCAGCAGGTTTTCAGCTCTGAGACAGAACACCATACAGAACACCATACAGAATCACCATACAGAACACCATACAGAATCACCACCCGTTTCTCTCTTCTTCTCCTTCGGCTTCGGCTTCGCCTCCTCCTTCCACAGATCAACAACATATGCTACATCTCTGCTGAAATGGGTTTTATGGTTTTCTTGCTTCTTCATTTTATTACCTACTGAATCTTGATCATCACTCATGCCACTTATGCTCTGTTGCATCTGCAAAAGCTTTAACAGTGGAAAAGTGGCATGTGCAGTTGAAATGGGAAGTGGAGATCGGGAATCTTTCCAAAGTGGCGTTGGGTTCACAACAGGTTGAGTTGAGCGAAAGTGAGAGAGAGAGGTTAAAAGTCCAGTCCTTGGTGATTGGTATTCACTGCCACCGCTTGGTCACGTCCGCGTCTAAAAAACCTAGTTGCGCCGCTCGGTGTGTTGCAATTCATCACATCCAATCCCCATTCCACCACCGTTACCACCTTCTGTGCAGATCTCGATCTCCAGATTCAGCCACCATTGAGAAGAAAACAAAAAGAAAATAGGGTTTTCTCTTTATATAGTGTGGGTGGCTATTCGCCCCCACTAAAATTTTGAAAACACCCGCCCTTTAACTAACCAAATAAAACCCTAATTTTGAAATTCACATTCAATTAAATGTAACCCTATTTTATTTAATTAAAAATAAAATAAATTATCTCTATGAAATTTAGGGGTGTTACATTATACACACGTTAAATGGAATCTCATCCCGAGATTCGGAAGGTAAGACAGTTAACTGAATTTCGAAAAAAAAATACTAGTTGTCAAACAAAAAAAGATTTTGAAACACAATTTCAATTGAATTTTAGAAACATAAATATTTATTGTCATTGAAAAAAAGTAGGGGTGTTACATTACTGTGAGACCCTTGTGTGGGTGGACCTGAGGGGGAGGGTGAGGGTGAGGGTTGGAGCCCAATAGGCCCAACAGGCCCGTGGATCCCAAGAGGGGTTGGGTTAGCTACCAAGGGGGATCATAGTCCCACATCGCCTGGGTGCGGGATGGTTATGTGCTATATATATGTGCGAGGTTGGATCCCCATAGTAAGAGGCCTGTGGAGCCCCAGTAGGTGGGTGGAAGCAACAAATCCTTGAGGTGAGGGAGGTGCGGAATGCAGCTCAATAGGCCAAAGAGGACAATATCTGGATGAGTAGGGCCAGAGAGGGGCCCAGTGTTCGCTGTGCATACTCTGAAAGAGGCCTTTTAAAGCCGTGCGAGCCGGTTGGGCCCAAAGCGGACAATATCTTACTGTGCGGATCGGGTCGTTACAGAATGGTATCAGAGCCTGACCCAGCCGGAAGTGTGCCACGTGGAGGTGGGCCCTCAGGCAACGTGGACGTTGTGCCTGTGTGGCCAACGAGGATGTTGGGCCTTAAGGGGGTGGACTGTGAGACCCTTGTGTGGGTGGACCTAAGGGGGAGGGTGAGGGTGAGGGTTGGAGCCCAATAGGCCCAACAGGCCTGTGGATCCCAAGAGAGGTTGGGCTAGCTACCAAGGGGGATCATAGTCCCACATCGCCTGGGTGCGGGATGGTTATGTGCTATATATATGTGCGAGGTTGGATCCCCATAGTAAGAGGCCTGTGGAGCCCCAGTAGGTGGGTGGAAGCAACAAATCCTTGAGGTGAGGGAGGTGCAAAATGCTGCCCAATAGACCAAAGAGGACAATATCTGGAAGAGTAGGGCCAGAGAGGGGCCCAGTGTCCGCTGTGCATACTCTGAAAGAGGCATTTTAAAGCCGTGCGGGCCGGTTGGGCTCAAAGCAGACAATATCTTACTGTGCGGATCGGGTCGTTACAGGCCACTTGAGGATCCTCTGCCTTCATATGGTCACGGTAGGGAATTGCCTGGTAAAAGGCATCGAAGCCTCATTCATGGGGAAAATGTAACAGATGTCATAATTACAGGTTATGATATCAAGTGAGAATTAGTGTATCTGTATTCATCACACCTATTTCAGACATCTTATATATTGATCTGCAGGCGATAATAGAACCATAGACAGGCAAGGGATTGTATGGTGGAACCGGTTCAGGAATGGAAGTCTGAACTTCACTTGGCCCCATTTGGTTGAACTGAAGAACTCAAGAGCAGTGGTCATCACAAACTTGACCTTTGTGAACCCGCCATTTTTGACCATCCACCCTGTATATTGCAGGTTTGCCCCTCTGCAAAATTCAATAACTTTTGATCTTGTTGAGTTGTTGCATTTATAAAAGGAATTCACCTCTGACACTCAATTTTCTAAATGAACAGCCAAGTCCTCGTCCAGAATGTAACTATCCTTGCTCCTCTTGATTTGCCCAATACAGATGGGATTGATCCAGGCGAGCTTATGAACAGGTCTGGCTTCTATTCTTCTTGTTGATTTGAAAGGAAAAAAAAACAATAAACACTAGTAGTGCAACCAAGTAACCTTACCATTGCCATTAATTGGTTATCGTTGGCAGTGAACTGCATTCAGATTACATGACAATTCCATGACATGGTGAATGCTTGAAGCAGAGGAGGTAAACAAGATGGTTCACTCTGTCAATGGTTTGTCAAGGAAGGAAACATGAAACATGAAACATGGTTCATGCATGGTTTAGTGGGGGTGGTTACATTTGCACATTTTCTTGGTAAAGAGAATTATACATATTTGTGTAAGCAGACTATTTAAAATATGTTTTTTGATGAAAGGTGACACCAAAAGACATTTGATGAAATGTAATCACTCTGTTCCTCTAATTAGAGCTAGTTTTCTGCAACCGGGACTTGTAAATCAAATGGTTACTAATCTTTTTGTGGCAAAAAAAAAATGCATTCAAATTCTTCTTTTTAAGATCTAAAACTTCATCCTACAATCTTCATGAAATATCTATGATTTATTTCAACTTCATTTGATGAGAAAATTCACCTTTAGATGAAACATCACGTTTGTCCAATGTGTTGGTTAATTCAGTTGTTGATGATGATATGGAGGCTTAAATTAGTTTTAGTTTATTTTTGCACTCAAGTAATTTTTTTCCCATAATAGATTTACTTATGCTAGTTAAAGTCTCATGTTTTACTTAATGTTTTATTATTATAATTGAACTCAAATAACTAATGTAGTTGACAGAGAAGATATGGACATCAACACGAATGAAGATGGCGAGGAGCCCCATTCGGGTAAGATATAGTTTGTGTGTATATAAAAAAAATTTACTATTTTTTACATAATTTAATAAATTTCTCATTCACAAAATTAATCAACATGAATATGCAGATGTTCCTTCAGCTAATACTCGAGGGCCTGGGAGGGTTACTTTGCAGGCGATGAGCATAAAGGAAGAGAATATTGTGAATTTAATAAATTTGGGCAGTGCGATGACGATAGCAGTGTGCGGTTCTCGAAATTTTTAGGGTCTGAGGTGCGAGATCCTACTAATCTTTCTCTCTATAAAGATTGGAGATTAGTTCCTTTAAGATACAAGAAAGCTTTATGGTAAAGAATAAAGGTATGTAACTATTCGTATTTTAATATAAATTAGATGACATATAAAACATATCTCCGACTTTGGCATATTACATGATTTGTTTTCCTTGTGGATGTAGAGCACAATTGCTTTTAGGGATGAAGATATGAATAGGATGCCGCTTATTAAGCGCATGACATTGTCCACTGCTGCTCATCAATATAGAGATTACAGGATGGAGTTGTATAAGAAATACTATCTTGATAAAGAACCGCGTGTGCGAAGGATGTCCTCAAAATTTTAATTCCTGATCAATGGAGCAAGATGGTGGATTATTGGGATTCACCCGCATGTTTTTTGTTCATGGCGGAGATGTATGACACATATTTGGGACGTCGAATATATGAAATTTTTTTTTATATTAATATTATTTTGATATCAGTTGCAAATTTTTTTTTAAATGTTTACAAAATCTATTGGCAGATAATATTAAAGTCTTAGCGGATAACGAGCAAATTTCATGGCTTTTATAAACTCATTCCTAGCGTACTATATTAAATCTCATGGCGGTTATGAACCCATTCGTTGCGGATAATATTAATGTCTGGCGGATAATATTAAATTACAGACGGATACAAGTGTCGCCCAATATGTATTCCTGATGGTTATAAACTCATTCCTGGCGTATACAAGTGTCACCATTCTGGAGTCCTGGCGTTTATAAATCTGTACCCGGCATATTTATGTGTCGTCCTTTCTGAAGTCCTAGCATTTAACAATTTGTAGCCGGCGTATTTATGTGTCACCCATTCTGAAGTCCCGACATTTAACAATTTGTAGCCGATGTATGTATGTGTTGCCCAATCAATTAGTCTGTCAAATATAAGTGCCACGAAAAAATGTTATGTCATTTATATCCGCCACTATGTTATGCTGGCGGATATTTTTTTTTAATTCAAAATTACTCCCGGCGGATTAAGGACTTATCCACCTGGCCAATCCCTTTCCTGGCGCCACTTTTGCTGGCGGAATATTATATCCGCCATTGCAATATTGCCTGTCGGATATAGACATTTTTGCACCGGGAGTATAGTGTCATATATTTATTCGCCAGAATTGCCCCATTTCTGTAGTAGTGTATTTCAAAAAGAATAGAAAAAATTCAAGTTTATTTTCTCGTTATGTTAAAAACTCAAGGAGTTTTCTTGAATGTTTTGTTAAAAAGTCGAGGCACTTTTGCATCTTCCCGCTTAAAATCGATGATCTGGATGCATGTCTTTTGTTTCTTAAAGGCACTGTCTCATATTATTGCAATTGATAATCTAATGAACTTTAGGCATTCGATCCCTCCAACTTTGTGCATGTGTAAGAATAATTGAAGATAAAACTAATTAAACAAACAAATTTCAACCATTTAATTTTTAAATGATGATGTCTAGTACATCAAGGAATGAGATTTTGCTAAATCTAGCGAAATTTTGGATGAATATTTTTTTTAATTTCAAAAAGAAAAAGGTGAGAGAAAAAATACATTTTTTTCGAGGGTTTTCTAAAAAAAATTAAGTTTTTTGAGATTTTTTCATAAATTTTCGTAAAAATACAAAAATTACATTTTTTTCGAAACAATTTTGTGGTTTTTTTTGGTAAATTTTGGGGTTTTTTTTCTAATAATTATTGTTTTTTCTAATTATTTATTGATTTTTGAAACCACCCCTTATTTTCTAATTATCATTTCTTCTACTTACATATTGATTTTGAAACCATCCTCTGATTTCCTAATCATATTTAGATTTCATGTTTGTTTCATTTTTTGGTATTTAGGCTTCATTATATATGTTCAATAAAGTTATTTACTTGCATCTTATTTTTTTTATATATTTCATATACCCTTGAAATTCATTATATATATTTTATGTATCCTTGAAATTTTCACTTTTTCTTTACACACCGAATATTTCTCAAAATATTTCTTAAATCAGGAGACCGAAATTAACTCGAAAAATGAAATCACAATCATTGAGTACAATCATACATCCCATCTTTGAAACAGACTTAGTACTTCGAGTTTAAGATTTCTTTGCATTATAGTTGGGTTGTTAAAAAAATGAAATAGCATAAAATTTTGTTTAAAAAGATGATGCCATTCGAATAAAATAAATATCCACCCAGAACCAGCTGAGAAACTGATCCAACTATTGAAGGACAACCTGGACGATTTCTCCGGGACAATGAAGACATGGTGGATATTGATCCCTCCGACATTACTCACAAATTACAGGTCAATCCGGACAAGAAGCCAATCTGACAGAAAAGAATGCTAGTACCCCAGAAAGCAACCAAGCAATAAACAATGAAGTGCTAATGACTGCAGGATGATCAAGGAATCTCATTACTCGGACTGGCTGACCAATACAGTCTTGGTCAAGAAGAAGAATGACAAGTGAAGAGTATGTGTAGACTACACGGATCTAAATAACGTTTGTCCAAAAGACAATTTCCCACTCCCACGAATAGATCAGATAGTGGAAGCCACTGCCAGACATGAACTCCTAAGCTTCATAGACGCACACTTTGGCTATAACCAGATATAGATGCATCCACCGAACCAAGAAAATACATCCTTTATAACATAAAAAGGTATATACTGCTACCGAGTGATGTCATTCGGACTAAAGAATGCGGGAGCCACGTGCCAATGTTTTGTAAACGGGATGTTCAAACACTACACCAAAAACCCCCATTAGCAACGGTTCTATACCGTGGGCGTAAGCCATTGCCACGGCTAAGAGCCGTGGACTACAGGGGCGTCGCGAAATCCTTTGTAACGGCTATAAACCGTTGCTAAAATTGTAGCAACGGTTTTATATTCAGGACGGTTGATGCTTTAGCCACGGTTCTAAACCGTTGCTAAAAGTTTAGCAACGGTTTTAAGCCGTGGCAAGTTTAGCAACGGCTTAAAACCGTGGCCAGACTTGCCACGGCTTAAAACCGTTGCTAATCTTTTAGCCACGGTTTTAAGCCGTGAATAGTATTTTTTTTTTTTTTTGCTATCAAATGACTTTTGATTACATCTTATGGGTAAGTATAATTCAGCACGTGAATCAAATAAATAAAATTTAATATGACTTTTTATTAAATTTAAAAATAGCATTTACAACCTCTGATCAGCAAATTCCAACAATTGTTTTCAAGCAACATTTACAATTCATTACAGTAAGCAATTCATTGTTCTTATCTGTGGCATCAATGTCCACTACATTGGAGATTTCCTTTGGCTTATTGTAGCTTAAACCACAAGCAACCTGAATTGGATCAAATAAAAAATGTATCAACACATATCAGGAAGATTATTAATCTGAAAAAAATAAATAAAAATTCAAGTTACCTTGCTTCGAGCTGTTAGCACTGAAGTGAGGGAGTGAGCTTCTTCTTCCTCCTCAATGAAGTGGACACTTCCTTGGATCTTGTATATTTTTCCTAAAACTAAACATGCATCATAAGCAATGGGATCTTAAAATTACCTTCTGCAGATTAGGAACTTGTTGCATACAAACAATATATCACAGGATGCATCAGCATGTTGATTTACAAAAGCTGCTTTCTTAGATTTTAGTCTGGTCATTCTCCTGCAGCATTAAAATTGGCATGTCAATATCCTTCCGACATGACATCAACATTTGTTTCACTAGCTTCCATAAAGCAATTGAGAAACCTCTTATACCATTCATAGCAATTCCAACAACCTCCTACAGTTTGTTCAAGCAGGAATCATTTTATGATTGTCATGCCTTACTGTTACTTCTCAGTGGAAGCATTAAACTAAATGCACTATACTCTTTGGCAAGCCTTTTTTTTCCTTCCCTTTTTATCTTCTTTTTATTTATTTTATGTATATGGAGATAACGGTGTCCACAACTACTTTGAATGCTCCAACGGCCTCAAACCAGCTAAAAAATCATTTAACCAAATGATGCAATTACCTAATTAAACCATCGAGACATTATGCCTAGTATAATTCCTATAGATGTTAAATTACAATTCCAAACCCCAAATCCAGTGGCACACAATGATAGGTCAACCAGAATATTATGTACCGCGAATAAAGGTTATCCTCGAGGAAGATCATTCTCAATGCTAACCAAGTCCATCACATTATTATACAATTCCACAAGTGATGCATGAATGACAATGATACTGATATATACTTAAGAATGAGGGGATTTTTTTGCACGGATTTATACTTGTTATAGTGCTTGTCAGCAGCTGCTCCCATGACGAGCTTCTTTATCCCACGTTCAGCAATAAGAGAAACGATTCCTTCCTCAATATCGTTCCTGTCAATTTCCAATTTTTCTGCCTGCACCTATAAAATAAAGAGAGAAATCAGGTGAACTTCAATACAATAACTTGAATATCTACACAATTAGTTCCCTTCGCTGTGAAACGACGGCACATGGACAGTCCATGTGACCTAGATGCAGGAAAGGCCAACAAAAGTCTTTCTGTGAGATAGATCGGTTCAACAATGATAGATACAGCATTCTAATATTCGAATATATATCATAACTTACTAGGATTATAAACAGAATTCATATTAATCATTGACTATAATAGCAAAATAAATACAAAGGAAATTTGGAATTTAGAGGGAAAATGGTCTTAAATATGCGAAAATTTAATATGATGCAGCAAGCCTTTGAAAAGGGAAAAAATATGATTGCCATTGCCCCATGCAAAGGGAAAAAATAAAGTAGAATTAACAAAAGTAGTTAACCAAGGCTTTTACAAACAAGCACACTATCATGCCATTGCTATCTATGCAAAGGGAAAATAAAGCAGAAGGAATTAACAAAATAACAGAAACATATTCAAGAAAAGAAGCAAAATAAATTATTTAAGTAACTTCAAGCCTAGTATATACATTATTTAAGTAAAAAAAATTATTTAAGTTTCGGACCAGCAACTTCAAGCCTAGTATATACATTATTTAAGTAAAAAAAATTGCTATACAGAATGACCATTCTAACACATAGGCTTTGATAGAGTGTCGAGCATAACAGATCAGAGCAAAATAATAAACTCTAGTGTCTGAACCATCTCAAAGCATTTCTCCTAAACAATATAAAGGTCAAAACGTGATAAAAGACAATTAAGCTTAACAGGCTCACCAAAAGAGATGATCCCCACTAGATCAGTTCAACTTGAACTTGAGACACTAATTTCCAATACATAAGTCTCTGACAATTATATTTCCAAGGATATTTATATCTTCCTTAGATGTCCACCTCAAACATAACACTAATTCTTAAACCACATGTCCAACAAAGCATTCATAGACGGCTGCGAACACTGAAGTATTGGAGACTACAATGAGTACATCCAAGCGATTTCTAATGTCAATAGAAGCAAGAGCACACAATAACCTATCCAGCTAACATGGGGAAAATTCATTTTAGACCCAAACATACTTAACATGAATCCACATTGAGATGGTCATAACTCATGAACCTGATATTATGTACAAACACAACCTACAGCTTATGATCAGGTCTCACTTTCTGTACCTAAGTGATATTCAACTTAGGTAGTGATATTCAAATTAAACAATATTTACCTCAGGATGGATTTTGGTAAAATCCAACAATCGAGCACGAAACACTTTCCCCACATTTGAATAAGTGATTCCTTCTTTTAAATTCCCGTCATTTTCTATTGCATCAATTTCCAAAGTAACCTGAAGGTGAGGTCTCATACACAGGGTTTCATCGTCCCGCATAAGCTCTTTCTTCAGCACAATTGCTTTCGGTAAAATGTACTTCATTTGCGCTAATTGATTGTAATAAAATCTCCTAGACCACAAACAAGATCAATTATAAGAAGCCAAAACAAATACATTTACATTAAAAACTACAATATCCCAAAAATAGTTAATAGTAAAACTACCTGTCTGTTAAGGACTCCATTGTCTTGCAAATGTTAGGAAAAGTGCACATTGTCCCTTTCAATCGAAGCAGCCGAATCGAGAAAACCATGTTATCGAACAACTTGGCTAGTGTTTCCAACCTAAACCCCACAAATGAAAAAAAAAAAACACCCCAAATGGGTAAAATCCCAGATCTAGGTAAAGAGTTTACAAATTAAAAACCAACATAAATCTTTTCTCCAAAACCTTACCTTTCGGGGAGTTGGATCGCATCGAGGGATTTCTTCTTCTTCTTGAGCGGGGTCGATGGGACTGGATCAGACGATGAATTTGAAGGGATTTTCTTACTGGGTCTGTTGAGTTCTTGTGCGATCTTCCTGATTTGGCTCACCGAAAGAACTTTGCTTCTGGTTCGTTGGCGGAACTGCGATGTTGGCGTCGCCTTCAGTGGGGTGTTTGGATCTGATGAGGGGGCTGGTTTGGGGCTCGATCCGAGGATCTTCTTCGACTTGAAGGGGCTGAAGGACGATGATGAGGGCTTCATTGGGGTTGATTGAGTGGGCTTGTTAGGTTCCATGGAGAGAGAGAGATCAGATGAGTTGCAGAAAAAGAGAGAGAGAGAAGCGAACTGTCACTTTGACACATGAAGCGAACAACTCACACCCTTCTTCTTCTCTGCTTCTCGTCCTCTCCTTCTTCAGTCCTTCTTCAGTCCTTCTTCTTCCTTCAGTAGTGCTTGTGAAGAGGAGGCGTGGAGAGACTGAGAATATGTTTTCCCCAAATTTTTTCGCCAAAACGCGCGAAAGTGATGGGTCTTTAGTTTTAAAATCGTTGGCAGTTTTAGCCACGGTTTTGAGCCGTGGCTATGTCTAGCCACGGTTTTGAGCCGTTGCTACATCTAGCCACGGTTTAAAACCGTTGCTAAAAAATTTTTTGCAACGGTATTGAGCCGTTGCAATACTTAGCCACGGTTTTAAAACCGTTGCTAAATTTTTTTGTTGCAACGGTTTTGAGCCGTTGCGAATAATACCCACGGTTTGGAGCCGTTGCTACTAATTGCCACGGTTTTTAACCGTTCCAAATATACCAACGGTTCTAAGCCGTGGCCATGTTTTTTTTAACCACGGTTTTAAGCCGTTGGTAGTTAAAGCTACGGTTTTTGGCCGTGGCAAATAAAGCAACGGTTTAGAACCGTGGCCAGCTCGGCGTGGCTAAAGGGGGTTTTTGGTGTAGTGAAATAACAGATAGGCAAGACCATGGAGGTGTACATTGATGATATGCTAGTCAAGACTTCGAACAAGCTTTTTCTCAGCTCCGAATATACAAAATGTAGCTGAATCTAGAAAAATTCACATTCAGAGTATAATCAGGGAAGTTCCTTGGGTACATGATCAATCAGAGAGGAATCGAAGCCGTTCCGAAACATATACAAACATTCCTCAACATGCAGTCGCCAACTAACATCAAGGGTGTGCAAAGCCTCAATGGTATAATAACAACTTTGAACAGATTCATTTCCAAATCATCAGATAAATGTTTTCCTTTCTTCAAAATTTTGAAAGAGAACAAAACATTCAAGTGAAATGACGAATGTGGAAAAACTTTCCAAAGCCTGAAGGCATACGTGGGAAGCACTGAATTTCTATCAAAACCAAGCATGGGAAAAACTTTGTACTTATACTTGTCACTGTCAAAACATATAGTAGCTCAGCATTGATACGAGAGGAAAAGGGTGCACACATACATTAACTACCCAAATTTAGAGAAGCTAACACTTTCCCTGGTCGTATCTTAAAGAAAGCTACAACCTAGGAATGTGATTTCTCGAAAAATGTTGAAATTTCACCAAATATTTTTCTTTTTTTAGTTACCAAAATTTCTTTCGAAATCTGAATTATTAATTTCTTTCGTTAGACCAATCTCAATTTTCCTACATTTTAACCCATTTTAACTTTAATTTAGTATTAAAATTTTGTTGTATAAGTGATTTTTATGTAATATATTGTTTGTATGACATTAAGAGTCTTGTAGTACTCATTATGTAGTATTTAAAAGTTTAAAATGCTTATGGTATTTCTGCAGTCAATTTCCAAGGCGAGGTTATTGCTCAGGTGACATGCCCATTGAAGGAAAACTAACAGACAGTACGATGGCTGAATGCTACACAGCTGAGGCGGCTCTGCTTCTAATCCAATCACGATAGTGGAGGACAGGTTTCTTGGTGGGCGACTCCGGACAACCTACTTCTAGTTTGTATGTTGATTTACAGCACCCTCGGGAGAACATGGACTGGGTTTGGTGGCCTTTCATCACTAGCATCCAAAGATTACTTACTATTCATTCCCCTTTGGTTTTGTAATTTATTAGTAGCGAACTCATTTTTAAGGCTCACAAACCAGCCACTATGGCAGGACATCAGTACTGTAACCGATATTCCTAATTTTATATGCAATATGTTTTTATCAAAAAAAAGTTTAAAATGCTTACATTATATTGATAAATTCAAAAATACAACCGAAATTCGTACATTTTTTCTATACACAATGAAATATTTTACGAAATATTTCTTAAAATCAACTTGTCGAAATTACCTTGAAAAACGAAATCACAATCCTTGGCTACGATTATACTTCCAAGCTCATCTCATTGTTGTCATGACTGAACAACCACTTCGGTCAATGTTGCATAAACTAGAACTATCCGAAATGATGGTAAAATGGGCAATAGAGCTCGGGCAGTTCGACACCAGCTATGCTCATAAAACTGCAATAAAAAGGAATAAATAAATAAAAATAAAAAACATTAAACCATATCAAATAAAATTATCTAGATAAATACAATATAACAAAATATGGACATGCATAAAAATAACTGAAAAAATAAATAAGCATTCAAGTTTCAACCAATTAATTTTTAATAAAATATTTTATACCTACAATAATTCCTCCTTTGTAGCTGACTTGGTATAACGAGTTTGATTTTATTTTGTTCTGATATGAATTGTCAAAGAAATAATCAATAAAAGACCATACAACAATTGTTCAAATACTATAATGGAAACATTGCAGAATTCTTAATCAAATAAGAGACCTGAAAGAAATAATCAATAAAAAGACCTAAAAGATCTCCACTTCATAGATACACTTCACATTACATAATTCTTAATCAAATACCTTATGTAAGATTGTGTACCTTGGTTAATATAAAACACTGCAAATACAAATTTTCTAGGTGCAAATATGTTTTCTGAATATTAATTGGATTTAAATTGTGTTGCTGACCATTTTTTTTATTTTTTTTCGCCATGCTCGAAGGCTACATTGTGGTCCCTAGAAGGATGACCAAAACAAAATATATTTTTTTAGAGGCATTTCATCTTTAGTGCTAGCTAGAAGAACAACTTGTATTAGGTAATCTAAGTAAATGCTTATTAAACTTTAAATCTTTATTTGGGATGACGATCATGTATTGTAAATTACAATGCATACAATAATAAGCAACGATAAGCACATCGTATTAATCGTTGACATTTTAATCAGCTCAACAATACACTTGTGGCAGATGGAATCAGAAATCCGGGGTTAGAACCCTGTCGATGACATTTGGGATAAGAGGGGTTAAGGGGATATAATAATAATAATAATAATAATAATAATAATAATAATAATAATAATAATAATAATAATAATAATAATAATAATAATAATAATAATAATAATAATAATAATAATAATAATTCTCTTGGCAAATGAATAAATATGTAACAAAAAGAATGAAATACACTAATTTCGACAGATTAATATGTTCAAACATTCTACAAGATATCACTACACACATGCACTTGAAGTCTTCATAGCTAATTAATAAATAAATAAATAACATTCTTAATCAAATTAATAGCTTATGTAACAGAGTGTACCTTTGTTAATATAAAACACTCAATTACATTTTTTTTAGATCAATAATAGTAGCTAGTGGAACAACTTTTATTATATAACTACGAAATCATATAATAAGGGATCACGAATCCTTAGTTAAACTCATTTACTCATCACACATACTATAGGGGGGCAACACATTGGGTTGTTAGTTCTCACAAATTGTAATTTAGGAAAACTTAGGAAACCATTTCTAATGATAAGCTAAAAAACTGTGTGGGCAGTAACTGAAATTTGCTACCATTAACATAGAACTTCCACTATCAAGAAGAGCCATGGGTCATTAACCAAAATTAAAATTTGATGGGTTCACAACAATTTAGGTAAAAATAAAGTGGTCGGAGCAATAAGGTGCAATGTTTACATTACATGTTTGTCTAAAATACGAAAGCAAAAATATGAGAATGAGTCAGGATTCGTGAACAACTGATATCATGTGATTACTATTGTTTGCATTATCGTATTGGTTTTACAATAGACGATCACCACCTCAAATAAAGTCTTACAATTACTAACCAATTACCTAATACAAGTTGTTCCAAACATCTAGTACTGAGAAAAAGTGCATATGCTAGAAAAATATATTTTGAATGTTTTAAATTAACCAGGGTACACTATCTTACCTAAACTATTTGATTGACAATTCCACAATATGATGTGTATGTGGAAAGTGACCTCTTTTAGAAAATGAATATTTCAAATATTATTGTACTGGTTTTATTTATTTATTTATTAACCACCCAAATATCAAACGGATTATATATATATATATATATATATATATAAGTAGCTACGTGGTTTGCTATGACCTTTGACTAGATGCGTTTGAACAGTCTGAACTTGCGTTGAGGAGGATTTCACATGATTCATTCTGATAGTTCTTTAAGTTAAGTCATTTCCTAGCCTAAGACGGCTCCTTTTATTGTACGATAATCCAAGCTTGGAATCAAACAGATTTTTTTGATAATTTTATTATTTTAATACAAATGAAACTTTTTATTATATTTTTATACTTTTGTTACGTTAGTATTTTGTAATTAATGTTTTGATAGTCAATAAAAGCCTTTCAATAGATTTCAAAATCATTTAAATATGTTACGAAGAGGAAATGCTTCTAAAATATATATAGTTTGACTGTTTCATATTAACCAAGGTACATTATCTTACGTAATTAAGCTATTATATTAAGAAGTTCAGTTTTTTATTTGTTTGTTTAGATGAACAATTTCTCAATAAATGAAGTGCATGTGCAAAGTGATATCTTTTAGAAAATGAGTGTTTGAACAACTAATGTACGATATTTATTTTTTATTTTTGTTAATTATTAACTACCCACCCAAATATCAAATCAAAGGAAAGTCAAACTCGTGATGCCAAGTGAGCTGCTAAATATTGTAGAATTATTATTGAAGGGAGCCTTATTGAATCATACATCATACTTTGAATATCAAATAATTGGCTAAAATCTGTATGTTTGACTTATATTTCTTTCATACATATGTCAATTTTTATTGTATATTTATTTGATTCTTCTATCAGAATAATATTTTTTATTTTATGTGTTTTCTTTTGACGGATCAGTTTGAACACTCACTTGTTATGATACCATCTGTCGCAAGTCTCACCATCTGAATTATGTAACACATGTAGCCATATTAATCTTGAATCTACTGAGATATTTCCCTTTTTTAATTTTTTTTTTACTTTTCTGTATTTATTTGATTAATTTGGAAATAAGTTTACTTTTTCAAATATTCGTGCTTTTTTTGTGTGTATGTGTTTCTGTTATGCTTCTGAAATGTTATTTTGATTTTTTTAGTTAGTTTTTATTTTTTATTTATTTACAGATAATAATAATAATAATAATAATAATAATAATAATAATAATAATAATAATAATAATAATAATAATAAACATTGCATCACATGCGAGAAATAATCAATGTGTTATTAAGAGCATCATTAGTGATTTTCCAAACTATGAGTTTCGAAATCCAAAGTTTCTATAGTGGTTTTCTAAATATAAAATTTTGATCAAAAACTCATCTTTAACAAAGTTTGAAATCCAACAAATATTTTGGAAACTAGATAAAGCAATGGGAGAAGCAAGCAACGTTGTATTGCCAACATCATTGGCAACATGGTGAATTTGGACATAGACTCTTTGGGCTAGACAAAGTTTCTCAATAAAGGAAGTTTCCAACATCATTGGCAATCCGTTTTGGAAAGTAATTAGTGTGGGATTTGGATTTCAATTCTCATATCTAGAAATAGTCCTTTTGGAAAAATGAAGGAAAACCTATGTGAATGTTCTAATCCTCACAAAAAATATAACTTAAAAATTAAAATAATAAAACAAAATATTGAATGAAAAGCCACCATTGAAAAATATATATGGTAATCAATTACAAAAATTGAGTACATTAACTGAAAACTTCTACAATTTAACTAAAATAAATATTAAAATAAATAATAATAAAGTTGATGGATTCAACTAGGTTAATATTAAAAGGAGAACGATGAAAAGTCATAATATTGTCTTAGAATTAATAACAAAAGTGCAATGTCAAGGCTACTTCACTTATTTGTTTGGAATAAAGTAGCAAAAGTATGAGTAAGCGATTAGTGACCTCGCCGGCCCATATCTTTAAATGGGACGAATATCAATAACACGTAAATTTTCATTATCAATAACCGACTACTACCTAATATTAACAAAGGTACACTATCTTACATGATCAATTCGATTAACAATTTAAATGAAATTCAAACTTGCGATACCAAGTCAGCTACAATATGGAGGGATTAATTATACTACACGTCATAGGCTGCTAGTCCAGGGGCATTCACAACTTGATATCTTTTACTTTTAGGGACTAAACCTGAATAAGCTATTTGAGGATAAATTAAAAAAACTCATTTTTGTTAATATTAATATTTTATCTACAATAATTATTAAGCATTCATTTTCTAAAAGACGTCACTTGCCACATCGAACTTCATGTTATTAAATTCTTATAGCTTATATATAAGCTAGTGTGGGTTAATATAAACACTAAGATATATTTTTCTAGAGGCATTTTTCCTTTTGTAAGAATTGCATAAAATTATAGCTCAGTTGATCGGACATTACTTTTCTTGTGAGAGGTTGCGGGTTTGAGACTCACTATTAGAATCTTTTGAATTCTTTGATTATTAGGATCACACATTCCAAGTAAGAATTGCATAAAATTTGAATGTAGTTGCTTAGATGGATCATAACGAAAGCATGTCTTCATCGGAGGTGGAAGCGGCGTAAATGCTAAGTTGCAACTCATTCCAAGTGCCTATTAAAAAAAGTAAATTACAAAATATCAACATAGCAATTGGTCAAACATAACGAAGAAACATTTCAATATATTATTGCTTTTAAATGATTTTTTCAAGTAATAAAGGTCTGCCATCTCATAGCTGCCCCTCCCCACGGGAGGTTCTAATTAAAAAAAAAAAAAAAAAATCAATCAATCAATCTACTAACCTTTGTTGCCATTATGATATCTAGAAGGTTCTTCACTAATTACCTATTTGAAATAGGGCTATCGCTAATTTACTCAAAAAAATATTTCAAAAAAATAATTGTTAAGGGATAATACATTTAATACCTCCAATGACTTTTTTAGCTGACGAGAATTTGACTACTTTAATATTTGGGTCGATAAAAAAAACATTTATTATGAAAAGACAGTGAAACAATGGCTCAAATATTCTTTTTTTCTAAAAGACGTCACTTTACACATACGATCTATACTAGAAATTGCATTGTATTAGTCCTAGACCTTTCTTTGATCTAGACGAGTTCATATGGCCTTTTAATCAATTTTTTTTTTCAACTTAAACTTCTGGAGGGGAGGAGCAACTATGGGATGCTAGACATTTATTACTTATCAAAAAAATTGATTTACAATCTAAACGGGGGTACATTACGACTTTACTCGTGTTAAAAACCAAGCAAAAATACTAGACAAATGTCCTATCTAGATGACAAACGCCACAGACACTGTCCAGCCATCCGAGCTGCACCTTTGCTTGCAGCCCAGCACTTGTAGACTGCATCGAAACCCAGACTTCCCCAAGCCTACCCGGCTTACATGCGCCAAACCACCGCCTGTATCCATCCACCATCATTTAGGCACACGAATATACGCGGTATGAACCTCATCCAAACGGACCAGGCTGGCTAGCTTGCGAGGGAGGTTCGTGGCATGAAAAACACGAGTAACACGGCATTTGTTTCCCTGAAAATGTGAACACAACTAACTTCCATTTGAGAGGCCAAGACTGATACACAACTAAAGCCCAAACTGATACACAACTAAAGCCCCACCAAAATTGCTCGAACCTCCGCCAAGTTATTAGAACCTTCACCAAGCACGACTTGTTTTGCCACCAGCCACTCACCCAAACTATTCCTACTAATAATGCCAGCTGACGCCTTATTTTTCCTCGATGAACCATCAACATTAAGTGACACCGAGCCCTCCGGGGGAGCATTCCAATAGACCACTCTATTTCCTTTAGTACCAACAGGAGAGATAGGCATACCAAAGGCTAAGATGGGTTTTTTGTCCTCACTCACCCGCTTAGGCGTAAACAAAGAATTCGCCAACCTAATGCTCCTCCTGACAAGAAGAATAATTGTGACCACATTTGGCTTTCCATTATCAATAACACCCCGACACCGCTGCTTCCAAATTTCCCAAATAATAAACATGGGTGTTAAAAAATATAGCAAACCGACTTGAGATTTCTTATTCGACTTCCCAAACCAAACTCTCAAAATCTTTTTTATTTCCGCCGGCCTCCCAATATGAATATCAAAAATGGCTTCAAAATGACACCAAACCCCTTTAGCCAACCCACCTTCAATAAAAAGATGATTAATAGTTTCCATACTAGGAAAATCACAACAATCGCATCGTGACGCAAGACTGATCTCACACCTGCGGAGCTCCCCATCAATTGGAATGCCTCTTAACAGAAGCTTCCAAACAAAAACTGAGATTCTAGAAGGCAAAAAGGGCAACCAGATTTTGTCAAACAACAAATTCCTACTTTTTTTGTCACGGAGCAACTCATATGCCGAATGTGAACTAAAAAGGCCATCCGGATCCAGTGACCAAATACAAGAATCCTTGTCCCACTCGTTCCCCTGAAACCTACCATCAAATAGAGATTTCGCCAACAATCTCACATCGAGACCAACAAGGTCAAAATCCCTACTCCGAACCTCCGCTATTGTGGATCCCTTGAGCCACTAAACCATCCGTTCTCAAGAAAACTGACAAAGTGTTCCAATTAGATGCAAAGAAACTCGAATTTCCGCAGCCAATCCGCCAAAGACTATTGCCAACAAAAAATCATTTATATTTCATAATCTCATTCATAAAAGGCAAATCATTATTCTTTTCTGGCTGATAGAAAACGGGGATCCTGTCTTTCCAGTATTTACACCCCATATATTTTGCCCACAAAGATTCAGAGTTAACAACACTCCAAAGAGCTTTCAAGTGAAAGGCCTTGGTGAGTGTACCAAGGTTCCTAACTCCCAAGCGTCCTTCACCCTTAGGAAAAACAACTTTTTCCCAAGATATCCATTTCTTTTTTTATTTGCCTTCATAATCGCCCCAAAGAAGTCCGCCAATAATTTGTGAATTCTAGAGATTACTTGAATGGGTACACACATGGAGCTTAGTGTATAGACTGGAATAGAGCTAATCAGTACATGCATAATCAACGTCAATCTCTCACCCGGAGACAAACTTTTGCCTTCCAACCACTGATCTGCCTTTGAATTTTATTAACCAACTCGTCAAAATAAATAATCTTGCATCTTCCGTGAAAAATAGGCACTCCCAGATACTTCAAAGGAGACCTTTTAAATTGAAAGCATGTAAGAATTCTAATTTCCACCACATGTTCCACTGTTGTCTTTTCTTCCAACATGGAAGAACTTTTAGCTGCATTAATTTTTTGGCCTAAAATGCACGCATATTTATCCAAAAAACTGATACATCCTGTAATGGAAGTCTTTCTCCCATTTAGAAAAATAAGGGTGTCGTCTACGTACAAAAGATGCGTTATAGGCCTGCAGTGTCTCAGTGTATAATAGTAACATATGTCACCTCTAGCAAAGGCCCCCACTAATCCTCGACTAAGTGCCTCTGAGGCCATAACAAATAACAGCGGAGAAAGAGGATCCCCCTATCTCAGCCTTCTTGAAGACCTAAAGTAACCATTATAGACTCCTTGCAACAGCACCGAGGACCCACAATGAGCAACACAGTTGGAAACAAGATGACAGACTCTAGTAGAAAACCCAAATCCCTTAAGCACAGATAAAACAAAATGCCACTCCAACCTATCATATGTTTTCTCCATATCAATTTTAAAGACAACATTACCATCTATGACCTTTTTGTGGATATCACGCACCATTTCCTGCGCCAAACCAATGTTTTCCACAATGGACCTACCCCTGACAAAGGCTCCCTGCTCTTGGTCTATCATACCTGGAAGCAATAAGGCTAACCTATTGCAAAGAATTTTGCTGAAAATTTTGTAAATAACATTGCAAAGGCTAATAGGTCGAAAGTCAGAGAAAGAACTTGGCGAATCCACCTTAGGCATCAAAGCAACAAAATTGGCCGAGAAAGCCGCAGGCAAGGCTTCACCTTCAAAGAAATCAATAGTCATTTTCCAAATATCAACACCAACAATCTCCCAGCAAGACTGAAAGAAACTCGCTATCAACCCATCCGGACCTGGCACGCTATTTCTAGGAATGTCAAAGGTCGCATTCTTTACTTCCTCCAAATACGAACTAGCAACAATACGGTCACACTCCAAAGCCGAAACAACCGAAGGAATGCAATCCAGCAAGCCAACATCTACTTCATGACCTGGCTGCGAAGAAAAAAATTGATGGAAAAATCTATTGGCTTCACTAAGAATATCCCCCGAATCAAACAACGTCCTACCACACTGCAAAGTGATAGAGGAGATCGCCTTTTTTTTGCTTAGATTTGACCGAGGCGAAAAAATACTTAGTACAGGCATCCCCATCCTGAAACTCTTTCTCCCCCACTTTTTGCATCCAAAACAATTCCTCCTGCTTAAGAGCCAATTTGTATTCTGGCTGACATTTGCTCAAGTTACAGCAAGCGTTGATGTCCCAATTAGTGTAACACCCCTGAATTTCATAAACCTAATTTATTTTATTTTGAATTAAATAAAATAGGGTTAAATTTAATTGAATGTGAATTTCGAAATTAGGGTTTTATTTAGCGAGTTAAAGGGTGGATGCTCTCAGAATGTTAGTGGGGCGAATAACCACCCACCCTATAAAGGGGAAGAAAACCTATTTTCTTTTCTCTTTTTCTCCTTTCCTTGTGTTTTTCTTCTCAATGGTGGCGATGGGACTGTGAGTGATTGCAATTTGTGGTTGCGAGATTTCGATGAGGGGGTTTTTGAATGGCGACGAACTCTGTAATTTGTGGTGGCTTCCTTCTCTGCTCTCACAACACGGCGATCAACACGAGAGGGCGACTGTCTCTGAAAGGAAGAGGGAATAAAAGAGAAGGGAAGGAGAAGAAGAAGAGGAAAAAGGAAGAAGCAATACCTGTGTTGTTGCTGTTGCAATCTCTCTGTGATTTGCCCTAAATCCTTCCTTTCTTCTTCTTCTTATATCTCCAAATACAACAGAGCTTTCAATGCTCCTCCTCTGTTTATCACAGTTTCTTCCCTAGTTTTTGTAAAATAGACAGCCAACACTGAAAGTGAAATCTCAAGAAGAATCTCGGCTTCTTCGGATCATATCTTCTTCGGATCGTATCTCCTTCTAGATCTTGGCTTGTCACCCCATTTTGATATCTGGGGTTCTCCAGATCTGAGAGAAATCGATTCATAAATTGGTTCATAATGGGGTTTTTGGATCAATTTAAGATCTGGATATTGGTTTATTGTTTGATTCTTCAATCTGAAGATGGAGGGGTCGAAGGTACATTGGTTTTCAATTCTTAACTCTCTTATGGTGATCACTTTCCTTGCTGGTATTGTACTTGTTATCTTCTTGAAGACTGAAAGATGGAACAAAGGATGGCTAACACTTGGCGTATGACGGTCATTGAGAAGAAATTCATTGAGACTGTAATGTTCTTTTACATGGGTTTGTGATAAAGGGTAGATTTGAATCCCTTTGGGAAGTTTATAAAAACATGTGATCTTGTGGGGTTACTGCGAATGTAGTTACTTATACTACTCTGATCAATGCTTGTTGTAATCAAGGTGACATTCGAAAAGTAAGTTGCGTGTTTGATGAAATGATTGGGAAGAATATTGAGCCAACAGTTGTGACTTACACCACAATCATACATGGTTTATGCAAGGAGAGTAAGATTGATGAAGTCGAATCATCTGATGCATCTGTTTCTCACCAGTGGCAGAACCAATCTGCTGGTTCCCAAGGTTTTGAGTTACGGTTAGCTCCTCCATCCCAACGGCTGCCTGTTCCCAACCAAGCGTGCACCTCACAGAATTCTTCAGAGATAGTTACGGATCCCATTTCAAGCCTAGGAGAGAAGGGTCAGATGTGGTTGTCAGCCAGATCTGTGCAATCTATGCCCAATGAGTTTTCTCAAAGAGAACACTTAGATAACAATTCTAGTAATTCAGGACAGATTGGCAACAAAATGCCACAATCGCATATGCAAGCAGACTCCACTGCAGTTGGGGCCATCACTATTGCCTCGAGATGTCTTGTGTACATTTCCATGTGTGGGGACTATCTTGCGGGTAAGAGTTCAAGAAGTCAGGACATTATGTGGGCTTCATTTAGTACACGGTGGTATATGGGTGAAGTTTATTAACATGGTATGTCAAGAATTCAGTCATTCAGTTCCATATTTCTTCCTCTATTGTTCCTTTTTATTCTCATTGTTGCGAGGTGGTGATGATTGGTGTGGGGAAAATTGCGAGGTTGAGAATAAGTGGCGGATTGGTTGTTGGAGATTGTGCTACTAACTAGTGAGTTTTCTTCATTCTTTCTCTTTTACTGTGAGTTTTTCTTATTCCCTATATTTTGCAAATCCTTATTTCTTGACAAGTAGTGATTGTATTTGTGAGGATTTGATGATGGGGTTTGTGAGTTTTGTTGCGAGGATGTGTGGTTATGATTTGGATTTTGGTTTGGCGGTGTGATGACCAGTATTTGGGTGTCCTTGATGATTTTTAGATTGGATTCTTAGGCTTGTTATATTGCTTGATTTAAATCCCATTTCAAAGATTTTGGGTGTAAAGTGTAAGTGAAACTCTTAGCCCTTTATCTCTTTGGATGAGCAATTCAATATACTATATGTATATTGCTTGTATGGAAATGACGAGTTTCATTTCAGGTAATCCAATTGTGAGATTTTAGACATGTTGAGAATGAGGTTGCCTTATTTGTGGTGTTTTGTGTTGCAAACGCTTGCTCTCCAATATTTGTGATCTGTTTGATGTGTGAGATTTTTCTAGTTTGATGGGTTCATGCTTGGGGTCACCCATGTTTACCATTTTATGGATTGGGTGTGACTTTGTTTGGTTGGTGTTTGAATGGTTGATGAATATTAATGCATTGTGATAAATTTGGAGATTTGTATGCATATTGACTTGTTTATGCATGATGAAGATTTTGGATATTTGAATCAAGGAGTGGCTTGATTGCCATATTGTTACATAGCATGATTAATGAATATGCTATGTTTTTCCCAAAAATGTGGGTGAATAGATTGTGAATCAATTCATGTATGACAAAATGCCATTGTGGAAGAATTCTGAATTATGAAAAATAAATGATATTGGTAAGCCTTGATTTCTGAAAATATAAACCACTTAGGCTTGTATCACTTAGAACTACCACATCTCTTTTGTTTATGATTTCCCCTCTCTTACTAGAGAAAATAAATGACCTGCGGGTCGTCTTGCGGAGTTGGGGCACACATTTCTTACTAGAGAAACTAAAATAACCTTCGGGTTAGTTTTGCGGAAATGTGGTGAGTTTGTATGCCTAAACTAGGCTTTGATATTTATCCGTCAAAAATGTGACGTGAGTTTATGCGCATTGATAGCCCAAGGGTGGCTTTTGGTACTCATATAGTTAGGGATATCCGCGATGCATGCCTGTATGTGATGTCCCCACTTAGGCATGGATGACGGAGTAGTCCTCCTTTATATGAGAGAGGCATACGGGCATGTATGTTCGGCACGGAGGTGGTGCGAATGTGGTATCGTCTAAGTGATCAATCCGTTAACAAGATGAACCTAATTCAAATAAAAAGAATAAATGACGTTGTATTGTTTTTAATTCTTTTTTTTATGCAGAATGACAAGTCCACTAATATTTCTGCAGGTCCGACTTGTCATAGTCAACTCATATAGGGTAAGTACAGGTAAATGCATATTTACATATTAGGATGATGATATGTTTGCCTCGTTGAGGAACTAAATTCTTTGGACTGTGTTTTCTTGCATCACACCTTTGCCTCGTTGAGGAACTACCTATTGGTGTGATGGTTTGTTGTTTGTGTTTTGCTTGATGTTTATCACGTGCGATTTTATTGTTTTTGAGATGAAGATTTCTCACACCAGCTTTATTGCTGACCCAAGTGAGCTTTTGCTTTTTGGGTACATTCCTTTGGGAATGTAGTCGATTAGCTTTTCAGGTTCAGAGACTTTTGAGCAGCGATACGGAAATTTTCGCTAGTGGGGCTAGCAACATCCGTTTTCCTGGTTAGAGTTTTGTATTAATTTTAGTTTGTTCCTATTTTCTAAATTATACTTTTGTCTTTGCTGCTAAATGTTTCTGTTGCTATTGAATTTCACGTCCCGAGTTTTGGGGAAACGGAATTTCCTACGTGGATTTTAGGATTTCGTTTTTCTCAAAAATCGGGGCGTGACAGTTTGGTATCAGAGCATTTGGTTAGCCTAGGCTAGGGTAGAGTCTAGGTGATCCTCGGAATGTGGATATGGGTGTGTAGGAGTGTAGAAGTCTTAAGATGAAGTGACAAGGGCGAACCTTGGAAACTTTAGTTTTGTTTTATTTTCTTCGTGAATCTCATGACGAGGTTCCATTGACTTGTGTGTGCGCGAGCAATCTTATTTATAATGTCAATATTTGTGTGACATTATTCTGTATTGTTTTCTTTTTTTTGGGGGTTTTGATATCCGTAGTGTTCACTTAACACTTTCCGTGAATCTCGAGACGAGATTCCTTTTGAGTTGTATATAATGTAACACCCCTGAATTTCATAAACCTAATTTATTTTATTTTGAATTAAATAAAATAGGGTTAAATTTAATTGAATGTGAATTTCAAAATTAGGGTTTTATTTAGCGAGTTAAAGGGCGGATGCTCTCAGAATGTTAGTGGGGGCGAATAACCACCCACCCTATAAAGGGGAAGAAAACCTATTTTCTTTTCTCTTTTTCTCCTTTCCTTGTGTTTTTCTTCTCAATGGTGGCGATGGGACTGTGAGTGATTGCGATTTGTGGTTGCGAGATTTCGATGAGGGGGTTTTTGAATGGCGACGAACTCTGTAATTTGTGGTGGCTTCCTTCTCTGCTCTCACAACACGGCGATCAACACGAGAGGGCGACTGTCTCTGAAAGGAAGAGGGAAGAAAAGAGAAGGGAAGGAGAAGAAGAAGAGGAAAAAGGAAGAAGCAATACCTGTGTTGTTGCTGTTGCAATCTCTCTGTGATTTTCCCTAAATCCTTCCTTTCTTCTTCTTCTTATATCTCCAAATACAACAGAGCTTTCAATGCTCCTCCTCTATTTATCACAGTTTCTTCCCTAGTTTTTGTAAAATAGACAGCCAACACTGAAAGTGAAATCTCAAGAAGAATCTCGGCTTCTTCGGATCATATCTTTTTCGGATCGTATCTTCTTCTAGATCTTGGCTTGTCACCCCATTTTGATATCTGGGGTTCTCCAGATCTGAGAGAAATCGATTCATAAATTGGTTCATAATGGGGTTTTTGGATCAATTTAAGATCTGGATATTGGTTTATTGTTTGATTCTTCAATCTGAAGATGGAGGGGTCGAAGGTACATTGGTTTTCAATTCTTAACTCTCTTATGGTGATCACTTTCCTTGCTGGTATTGTACTTGTTATCTTCTTGAAGACTGAAAGATGGAACAAAGGATGGCTAACACTTGGCGTATGACGGTCATTGAGAAGAAATTCATTGAGACTGTAATGTTCTTTTACATGGGTTTGTGATAAAGGGTAGATTTGAATCCCTTTGGGAAGTTTATAAAAACATGTGATCTTGTGGGGTTACCGCGAATGTAGTTACTTATACTACTCTGATCAATGCTTGTTGTAATCAAGGTGACATTCGAAAAGTAAGTTGCGTGTTTGATGAAATGATTGGGAAGAATATTGAGCCAACAGTTGTGACTTACACCACACTCATACATGGTTTATGCAAGGAGAGTAAGATTGATGAAGTCGAATCATCTGATGCATCTATTTCTCACCAGTGGCAGAACCAATCTGCTGGTTCCCAAGGTTTTGGGTTACGGTTAGCTCCTCCATCCCAACGGCTGCCTGTTCCCAACCAAGCGTGCACCTCACAAAATTCTTCAGAGATAGTTACAGATCCCATTTCAAGCCTAGGAGAGAAGGGTCAGATGTGGTTGTCAGCCAGATCTGTGCAATCTATGCCCAATGAGTTTTCTCAAAGAGAACACTTAGATAACAATTCTAGTAATTCAGGACAGATTGGCAACAAAATGCCACAATCGCATATGCAAGCAGACTCCACTGCAGTTGGGGCCATCACTGTTGCCTCGAGATGTCTTGTGTACATTTCCCCGTGTGGGGACTGTCTTGCGGGTAAGAGTTCAAGAAGTCAGGACATTATGTGGGCTTCATTTAGTACATGGTGGTATATGGGTGAAGTTTATTAACATGGTATGTCAAGATTTCAGTCATTCAGTTCCATATTTCTTCCTCTATTGTTCCTTTTCTTCTCATTGTTGCGAGGTGGTGATGATTGGTGTGGGGAAAATTGCGAGATTGAGAAGAAGTGGCGGATTGGTTGCTGGAGATTGTGCTACTAACTAGTGAGTTTTCTTCATTCTTTCTCTTTTACTGTGAGTTTTTCTTATTCCCTATATTTTGCAAATCCTTATTTCTTGACTGAAGTAGTGATTGTATTTGTGAGGATTTGATGATGGGGTTTGTGTGTTTTGTTGCCAGGATGTGTGGTTATGATTTGGATTTTGGTTTGGCGGTGTGATGACCTGTATTTGTGTGTCCTTGATGATTTTTAGATTGGATTCTTAGGCTTGTTATATTGCTTGATTTAAATCCCATTTCAAAGATTTTGGGTGTAAAGTGTAAGTGAAACTCTTAACCATTTATCTCTTTGGATGAGCAATTCAGTATACTATATGTATATTGCTTGTATGGAAATGACGAGTTTCATTTCAGGTAATCCAATTGTGAGATTTTAGACATGTTGAGAATGAGGTTGCCTTATTTGTGGTGTTTTGTGTTGCAAACGCTTGCTCTCCAATATTTGTGATCTGTTTGATGTGTGAGATTTTTCTAGTTTGATGGGTTCATGTTTGGGGTCACCCATGTTTACCATTTTATGGATTGGGTGTGACTTTGTTTGGTTGGTGTTTGAATGGTTGATGAATATTAATGCATTGTGATAAATTTGGAGATTTGTATGCATATTGACTTGTTTATGCATGATGAAGATTTTGGATATTTGAATCAAGGAGTGGCTTGATTGCCATATTGTTACATAGCATGATTAATGAATATGCTATGTTTTCCCCAAAAATGTGGGTGAATAGATTGTGAATCAATTCATGTATGACAAAATGTCATTGTGGAAGAATTCTGTATTATGAAAAATAAATGATATTGGTAAGCCTTGATTTCTGAAAATATAAACCACTTAGGCTTGTATCACTTAGAACTACCACATCTCTTTTGTTTATGATTTCCCCTCTCTTACTAGAGAAACTAAATGACCTGCGGGTCGTCTTGCGGAGTTGGGGCACCCATTTCTTACTAGAGAAACTAAAATAACCTTCGGGTTAGTCTTGCGGAAATGTGGTGAGTTTGTATGCCTAAACTAGGCTTTGATATTTATTCATCAAAAATGTGACGTGAGTTTATGCGCATTGATAGCCCAAGGGTGGCTTTTGGTACTCATATAGTTAGGGGTATCCGCGATGCATGCCTGTATGTGATGTCCCCACTTAGGCATGGATGACGGAGTAGTCCTCCTTTATATGAGAGAGGCATACGGGCATGTATGTTCGGCACGGAGGTGGTGCGAATGTGGTATCATCTAAGTGATCAATCCGTTAACAAGATGAACCTAATTCAAATAAAAAGAATAAATGACGTTGTATTGTTTTTAATTCTTTTTTTTATGCAGGATGACAAGTTCACTAATATTTCTCCAGGTCCGACTTGTCATAGTCAACTCCTATAGGGTAAGTACAGGTAAATGCATATTTACATATTAGGATGATGATATGTTTGCCTCGTTGAGGAACTAAATTCTTTGGACTGTGTTTTCTTGCATCACACCTTTGCCTCGTTGAGGAACTACCTATTGGTGTGATGGTTTGTTGTTTGTGTTTTGCTTGATGTTTATCACGTGCGATTTTATTGTTTTTGGGATGAAGATTTCTCACACCAGCTTTATTGCTGACCCAAGTGAGCTTTTGCTTCTTGGGTACATTCCTTTGGGAATGTAGTCGATTAGCTTTTCAGGTTCAGAGACTTTTGAGCAGCGATACGGGAGTTTCGCTAGTGGGGCTAGCAACATCCGTTTTCCTGGTTAGAGTTTTGTATTAATTTTAGTTTGTTCCTATTTTCTAAATTATACTTTTGTCTTTGCTGCTAAATGTTTTTGTTGCTATTGAATTTCACGTCCCGAGTTTTGGGGAAACGGAATTTCCTACGTGGATTTTATGATTTCGTTTTTCTCGAAAATCGGGGCATGACAATTAGCATCCACATTAGATCCCTAACGGTCATTCGTTTCCAAACCTGAGATAAGAAAATTTTCCCATTGACTCATTTCATCCTTTAGAGCCCTCAGTCTGCTAGAGATATCAAATATGACTGATATCCCAATCATATATGTGGTAGAGATCATCCATCACGATGATCAAGTATCCCAGAACCAGAACAATTCATAAATCCCAAAAAGAGCGAATCCAGTCATGAAAGCCCAAACAGGGCCCGTCAGAACAAATCATGATCAAAGGCACAGATCCAAACCCGATAAAGTTCTCCCTTAAGACGGAGAAATGTTACAGAGAAAAAGATTTCCAGAGAGGGAGTTACACCTCCGAGGACGTATCTTAATAAAGAAGAAGACTATTACAGAAAATGTCTCCCCTCATTGCGCCTCGCGTGCTTAAGATACGCAGGGAATTAACAACGACCATTATGTTATTTGTTATAGCCTCAGAGGTTCTTAATAGAGGATTGTTGGCCGCCCTTGATAGAGGTGATATCTGCTATTACTACATGCCTAGATCTTGTCGGCCCGTTACACATCTTTTGTACGCAAATGACACCCTTGTTTTTCTCAGTGGGAGAAGAGCACCAATCACTAGTTGCATGAAGTTTTTGGAAAAATATGAGAAATCCTCGAGACAAAAAATTAATGCAGATAAAAGTTCTTTTATGATTGATGAAAAAGCTGAAGTGGAACAAGTGGTGGCGGTTAAAACTTATACACGATTCTAGTTCAGAAGTTCGTCGTTGAAATACTTGGGAGTCCCAATTTTTCAGGGAAGATGCAAGAGTATTTATTTTGATGCGCTTATTAATAAAATCCAAAACCGAATTAGTGGCTGGAAAGCGAAGCTTTTACCTCCAGTTCAGAAGTTATATCCCAGTCTATACACTTAGCACCATGTGTGTCCCTAAGCAAGTTATCTCCAAACTTCGTAAATTATTGGCTGATTTCTTTTAGGGAGATTGTGAAGGCAGATTAAAAAAATGGATTTCTTGGAATAATATTTGTTTTCCAAAGGCAGAAGGTGGGCTTGGGGTTAGAAACCTTGCTACGGTATCTAGGACTTTTCGCTTGAAAACCCTTTGGAATATGATTAATGCTGAGTCGTTATGGGCGAAGTTCAGGAGAGGTAAATATTTGAAGGAGGGTGTCCCTTTGATTTACCAATAAGAGAATAATAATGCTTAGCTTTTATGAAGGAGATCATGATCAAGTCTAAAGCAGTCTTTGTTGGCAGTAGTATCTAGTGGATTGGTAGTGGGGATTCGAGTTTTTTTGCATCAAACTGGAATTTAACATCAGTTTTCTTGAAAACGGGAACTTTGGATTTGCAAGATATGTGGCCCACAATTGCGGAGGTGAGTAATGGGATTTTAATTTGATCTCACCAGAGATTAGAGACTTGGCGAGAACTTTGTTTGATGAAAAAATCAAGGGTAGTGAACAGAGAAAAGATCATTGTATTTGGATCCCGGATTAGAATGGCCTTTTTAGTTCGCATTCGGTGTATGATCTTCTCCATGATAAGCAGGGTAAATCCATGTTGTTCGATAAGATTTGGTGGCCTATTCTGCCCTCCAAAATCTCCGTATTCGTTTGGAAGCTGTTATTTAAAGGTGTCCCAGTTGATGGGGAACTCTATATGTGTGGGATTAGCTTGGCATCGAGGTGTTATTGTTGTGAATCATCGAGTGTGGAAACCTTAAATCATCTTTTTCTTGACAGTAGCCCAGCTAAAGGAGTATGGAGGCATTTTGAGGCGTTGTTTGATATCCATGTTAGAAGGCCGGCAGAAATTACTACAGTTTTGACTGTTTGGTTTAGGACAGCTTATAAGAATTCACAAGTGGGACTTTTCTATTTTTTTAATGCCAATGGTCATCATCTGGGAAATTTGGAAGAAGCGTTGTCGGGGGGCTTATGATAATTGCAAGCCGAGTATGATGACAATCATTTTGCTAGTTAGAAAAATTCTTCGACTGGCGAATTCTTTTTGCGTTCCTAAGCGGGTGAGTGCAAACAAGAAACAATTGATCTCCCTTGGTTTACTGTAATTTTCCTCAGGAGGATTTTGTGGCACTTAATGTAGATGGTTCTTCAAGGAATAACAAGGCGACAGCTAGTATCATTATAAGAAACAGTTTGTGTAATTGCCTAGTGGCTAAGCAAGTTGATTTGGGCGAAGGTTCAAATAATTTTGCGAAGGTTCGAGCAGTTATTGAAGGACTTCTCTTATGTAACGGGTTTCAGTTTGCAAAATTTTCTCTACAAACGGATTCCAAAATTGTGCGGGGTTGGTTCTATGAGGATTTCAAAGTTCCTTGGTTCATGGAAAATGCTTGGCGGGAGATTAAGAGATTAACATTTCACATGGAAATTAGTTGTGTTCATATTTTTAGGGAGGCTAATGCAGTGGCAGGTGCACTTGCGGATAGCACTCAAAAGGAGGGAGTTAGTAGAGAATACGGAGCAACTGATCTTTCTATCAAGATTGGCGGGTTGGTTCATTTAGACAAGGTCCACACGCCTTATGTTTGACATGTTAGATGAGTTGGTTTGAAGGAGTTTTGTACGTAAATTTATATGCGAAGATGTTGCATGGAGTGGGAAGCAAAACCGGAAGTTTGGTATACAATTTGATGGTTTTAATTACTGACAGAGTTGATGCAAAGGGCTGGAGTAGCAGTCTGTGTGTTGTTGCAGGTGGACAGAGTTCACGGCGGTAGAGAGGCTGCTTTAACTGCTAAACTGAGGAGATCACTGAGGACAGAGTGGGCGGTGTTTTGGCCAGTGAGTTTGTGCGGCCTGGATTGGGGCTATGCAATGTTGGCAAACTGCAATTTGTTGGTAAGTTTAGTGTTTGCAAGTTGCAAGTTGTTACGTGCAAGTTGTTAGTTTTGCTTGCAAGTTGAATTTGATGCAATTGGAATTTGCAAGTTGTGCAAATGGTTCTTGCAAAGAGATTGCTTATGGTTATTGTGTTGATGCTAGGTTCCTCTTTCCTAGTTTCAAGCCCTTTTTGGTTAAGGCCTTTGTTTGCTTACTTATTTGTTTGTTTATGAGGCCTAGTCTCTTGGTGAATTTGGCCTAGTCTTTGAATAAGCCTAAACTTTCTCCTTGGGTTAGGCCTTATCCTTGGTGAAATAGGCCTGGTGTTCAATTTTCATTTTTGTTATGTAATGGTTTACTTGATGGTAGGTCTTATTTTGTAAGGCCTACTCTTTGGTGAATTGGCCTTTGTTCAAGGACCTTTCTATAAAGGCTTTTCTTGTTCAAGGTCACATAGTGATTTAGAATAGTTTCTTTCATGCACCTAGATTTTAATTTTGTTTACCTATGATGTATGTCCAATAGTTTTTTCTCGGGTAAAGTCGTCATATACCCCCGACAGGTCTATAAGATTTTTATCAATTAATAAATATTATAAAAAGTAAAGGGAACATTCGACAAAGGTGTACAACTTTAACTGAGTATTGTCCAGAACTTTCTCCATCTACAACTAATTGACTGACTTAAGAATCGAAGTGTCTTCAACCATCAAAAAAGTGGTCATTGGCAATCTAACATTTATTTTTTAAGTCAAACTTACAGGAAAACGGATTTTAGATGCATCAATATTCATTTTTCAAATTTGTTAATCAACTAACTTAAGCACAACACCTTATTGAGCCCCATTGTTTTATAATTGAATCTATGCAATGAAGCGTGACCCACGACTTTCATATAAACAATAAATTGAAAAAGTCCTTACTTTCAAACTGTGAAAATTTTTATGTTATTTTCAACTTTTTTAATAGAGATTGGGTTAAAATGATCTAATTTCTAGTTCAACCATAAGTTTAGGACCCATTTAAGTTTCATTTAACTAAAAATGTCATACTTAACAAAACAACAACAAATGTTTATTAAATAAACCTCCAGGAGTGAGGGGCAACTATGACGCCAGACCTACATGACTTTATTAAAAAGATTTACAATCTACTTGGGGGTGCATTCGACTTTACTCAAAATAAAAACACGAACGTAAAACATTTAAAATCTAAAAAGACCAAGCAAAAACAAGACATCATATGCTAACAAAATTGCTCTCTAAAAGACCAGTATGTACCTGGTCTGTTGACTTTTGTCACTCTATAGGGTCCTTCCTAGTTTGGATTTAGCTTGCCCGCAAAGCCTTGACCTTTAAAGGGGGTATGTCTTCCTCCAGAGGGGTATGTCTTCCTCCCGAGTTTAAGATGATGAAAAATTTTATGTTTTGGAATGCTCGTGGGTTGGTAATAAGGCCATGAGAAGGAGGTTAAAAAAATGGTTGTGGAACATAAAGTCGGAATTCTTATGATTGCGGAGCCCTATGATTGATGGTAGCAGATACATGGAGATTGGTAAAAACTCAAACTTGGAGGATTTGTCTCTAATGACATAGTTGGAGGCAAGATTTGGATTTTATGGGATATTTCTCTTGTCCTTTCGGTGGTGGATATGTCGGATCAGATCATTCATTGCCAGGTAACAGACTCTGCTTCAAGAATTTTTTTAATTTCTTTTGTTTATGCTAAATGCTCTGTGGATGAAATAACGGATCTCTGGTTCAATATGGTCAATTTGCTGCTAATCATGATATTCCATGGATGGTCGGTGGCGATTTTAATACATATTTACATTCGGGCAAAAAAGTGGGGGGGTGTTGCGCCATCTCTAGCAAGCATGTCACACTTCTCTGATTGTATTGAAAATAGTGGCTTAATTGATTGTGGGTTCTCGGGTCCTCAACTCACCTGGTGTAATAACAGGCGAGGAAGTGAGCATATTTGGGCCAGACTTGATAGGATCTTTGTCAATTCAGCTTGGTTGACAGTTTTGGCTAGTCCTAAAGTGGAACATCTCAACAGACATTTTCAGATCATTCTCCGCTGTTGGCATCCATGCCAACTCAATCAAGAATCGGTTTTGCACCTTTTCGTTTCCTAAACATGTGGACGACTCATCTTGAGTTTCTTGATCTGGTTAAGGACACGTGGTTGACCGACATGGGTACCATGAGACCTATTGATAGAGTGGATGTCAAACTTAAAATGACCCGATGAGCTCTTATACAGTGGAATAGGACGGTCTTTGGAAATGTGTTTAGCAGACTCCGAGCTTTAGAGGATGAAATGCAACAGTGGGAAACTACTCTTTTGGGCGGGTTTTGAAAATATTAGCAATAATGGGCTAAATGTTTATGCTAACTGGGATGTTAATGTTTGTTGTAATTTACATCGTTGTCAGGCAGAGTACAGATTAGCTCTCAAACAGGAGGAGCTTTACTGGATTCAAAAATCAAGTGAAAAAGAATTTAAGGAGGGGGATGCTTGTACCAAATATTTTTTTGCTTCCACCAAGTCCAAACAAAAGAGACGAGCCATCAATCAGATTACTTTACAAAGCCAATGAGTTTTTTTCTAATTTGTTGTCTTCTCAAGGAGCCTGTACGGTGGATACAGATTTGTTAAATTGCATTCCGAAGATGCTGAGTCACGGTCAATGTGACAATTTGGTCAAAATGCCTTCTTTGGAGGAAGTGAGAAATGTTGTTTTCGACATCCCCAAAAATAGTGCGCCAGGTCCAGATGACTTTACTACTGACTTCATTCAGTCTTGCTGGGAGGTTTTGAGTATGGATATTTGCGCGGCACCTATACAATTTTTTGAAGGGGAGGTGATGCCGGCTTCTTTTTCGGCTAATTTCATGGCTTTGATTCCTAAAATTGAGACTCCAGGTTTTTTTTCTGAATTTCACCCAATAAGTCTGTGTAATGTAATTTATAAGATTTTCAGTAAAATCCTTTGCAATAGACTGGTAGATCTCTTGCCAATGTTGATTTCTCAGGAGCAGGGGGCTTTTGTTAAAGAAAGGTTCATTGGTGAAAACATTGGCCTTGCGCAGGAATTGGTTAGGGACATTGACAGTAAGGTATTTGGAGGGAATGTGGTGCTGAAAATTGATATGGAGAAAGCGTTTTTTGTTCGCAGTGCTTAAAAAATTTGGCTTTACTAGTAGATTCTGCCATCTCATCTCCAACTGTATAGCTTCCTGTGGCTTTTCAGTTTTGCTTCAGGGTGCCTACAAAGGTTTTTTCAGATCCACTAGGGGTTTAAGGCAAGACGATCATCTTTCTCCATTTCTATTTATTATTGTCTCTTAAGTGTTGAGTAGGGGATTGAAAGAGGCCTTCGATAAAGGAAAATTTGGATATTATTATACACCCAGTGCCTGCAGACCTATTTCACACCTTCTGTATGTCAATGACACCCTCATTTTTTTTAATGGATGAAAGTCTTCAATTCTGGGATGCACGGAGTTCTTGAAACGTTACTGTAAGACTTCGGGGCAGAAAATAAATGAGGGAAAAAGTTCTTTTATTTTGGACGACAAGGCTGTTGCGGAGAGAGTGGTGGTGATAAAAAGTTGCACAGGTTTCCAGTTTAAATATGCTCCTTTGAAATATTTGGGAGGGCGAGTTAAAATTTCATATTTTGAAGATTTGATTGCTAAAATTCAATCTCGGAATCAGGGATGGAAGGCAAAATTGTTATCTCCGGGAGGAAGATTAATCTTGATTAAGCATGTCCTTAGCTCGATTCCAATTTATATTTTTAGTACCATGTGTGTACCTTGAAAAGTTTTATCACGGATTGATAGTTTGTTGGCGGATTTCTTTTGGGGGATTGTGAAGGACGACTGAAGAAAAAATGGGTGTCATGGAACAATATCTGTTTCCCTTGGGAGAAACAAGGTTTGGGAGTTAGAGACTTGACGGTTGTGATGAAGGCTTTTCGAAAAAAGGCTCTTTGGAGACTAATTAATTCGGATTCTTTATGGGCTACTTTTATGAGGAGCAAATACTGGTTACATTGAGTTGCGTTCAATAGTCAACTTGTGAAAGGTGGGTCTTCACCTTTTTTCAAAGAGATCATGCCTGGAAAATCTCTTATTTTGAGTAATTCGCTTTGGCATATTGGCATGGGAAATATCAATTTTTTTGAGGAAAATTGAAACACGGTAGCTTCTTTTAGGAGGCCGGAGGAAGTGGTTAGTCAATGTCTTTAGCCTTCAGTTAGCGAGGTGCTTTTAACAAATTTTGAACTGGTCAATCCAGATCTTAGAAGCTTGGCACGTAGTCTTTTTGCAGGTAGATTACGTGGTGAGGACCATGGCGATGACAAATGTGTATGGGTACCAAACCCGGATGGGCTTTTTTCCCTTCAATCGGCATATGAAATGTTACTGAGACATGGGAAGGTTAATGCACTAAGTAAGATGATTTGGCAAGACATTCTTCCTTCCAGAATATCAGTATTTGTTTGGAAGTTACTCCGTAGAGGGGTGCTAGTGGATGGAGAATTATACAGATGTGGTTTGAGTCTAGCATCTCGATGTAGATGTTGCAACTCGCCAAATAGCGAATCTTTGACTCACCGTTTTCTGGACGGAGACTTGGCGATGCAGGTGTGGAGCCACTTTGAACTGATTTTTGATGTGCACATAAGGAAGCCAGCAGAAATCTCCACGGTTCTCGTAATTTGGTTCAAGAGAGTCAAACAGAATTTGCAAACAGGTGTGTTATTCCTTCTTACTCTTATGTTCATTTTATGGGAAATTTGGAAACAAATGTGCAAATGTGTATATGAAAATGCCCACCCAAATCCTGTTTTTGTAATTTTGAACATTAGGCGTAATCTGCGCTTGGCAAACAATTTTATAATTCCTAAACATGTTAGCCGTAACAAGGCACCATTACGGGCGTTGGGGTTGCAGGTTTCTTCCAGTTAGAAGGAAGTTAGTTAGAATTGTTTTTTTGGCACCACCCTACACTAGATTTTGTGGCTCTTAATGTGGATGGATCCTCCCGAAATAACAAAGCATCCGGAGGTGTGATCATAAGAGACTCTAGGGGTCTCGGTGTTGTGGGAAAGCAACTATTTTTCGGTGCAGGTTCCAATAATAAAGCGGAAATTTTGGCTCTAGCTGAGGGCCTCCGCCTTTGTCTCTCATTGGGTTTCAAAAAGGTGGTAGTTCAAACGGACTCGGAGCTTGTTTGTGGTTGGTTTAAGGAAAATTTGAAAATCCCTTGGCAATTGGAGAACATTTTGAAGGAAATTAAGTTGTTGGCGGCATCCATAACGTTAGATTGCCAACATATCTATAGAAAGGCCAACGCGGTGGCGGATGCGTTAGCGGATAGAGCGCAACGAGACTGTAGGATGGTTTCTTTCGGTGCGAATGATTTTTTCAGGAGAGTGGCAGGTTTGATTGTGCTTGACAGATGGCATACGGCGTACATCCGGCACGGGGAAGAATAGAGGCAGATTTAACTGTTTTATTTAGCGAGAAATGCTCTGGTTGTATTGGCTGGGCAGAGCCAGCAACTGGAACTGCTGCGATGAAGCATGCAGGGCAGTCTGTGGTGTCACGATAGAGTTTCTGCTAGGGCAAGGTTGGCTTTCTAGATGCTGGACTATTTTGTCAAACTAGTTCAAGATCGGGAAGGAAAGTTGCAGCAAGACACAGTCATGCTGCCTGGGTGCTATGGTGCACTGTTTTTGGAGCTGCAAGAGCAAGGTTCATGTTGCAAAAAGCTGTTTTTGGGTGCTATGGTGCACTGTATTTTTGGTGCTATGGTGCACTCTGTTTTTGTGTAGTGATGTTTTTCTGATTGGAACAAAGCATGGCATTGTATTTTATGTAAGTGCAATTGCAAGTTGGTTTGTTGCAATTTGCAATTGGCGCAGGCACGTGGTGCAAGGTGCTGCTGCTGGGTGCAGCTCTACAGGTGGTGGGTGTGCAAGGCGATGCTGGTGCAAGGGACTGGATTGCACAGTAACATGGCAATCGATCCTGAGCAGAGCGCAATTGCGCACTCTGTTTTTTGCTCAATAGTTTGTCAATTGGTTACTTTGAATTTTCAAAGAATCTACTAGTGGGTCTTTGGTTGCAAGTTTTGTTAGCTAGCCTTTGGTTGTTTGAAGTAATTTGATAGAACTATGGTTGAATTCTGGAGTTTGTCATTTGGTGTTTAGTTTTTTTGCTTGGTTTTTAATATGGGTAAAGTCGTAATGTACCCCCGTTTAGTTTGTAAATCATTTTTTTTAAGTAATAAAGGTCTGGCATCTCATAGTTGCCCCTATAAGGAGGTTTAATTTTTTTTAAAAGGAGGTTTAATTTATAAAAAAAAAAATATATATATATATATATATATATATATAAAAGCCTTGACCTTCAAAAGGAACAACCGTGAGCCAAAAACCACCGTTGTGGTGGTCTATGGCACTCAGATGCTAAAGTCAAACAAGGCGTAAAGAAGGATATATTGCTTTGAGATTAGGGTTCAGTAGCATATCTTAGTTCCTCTGCCTCGTGCCATATTTATCATGCGAGAGTCATTGTTCAGCTATGCTTAGGTATCATTGCTCTCTAAAAGACCCATACCAACTGCTCCATACCTTCGAATCTTTGTGACGCCAAACAACACGTCTTCTACCTTGAAAACACATAACCCAAATAGCACTAAAAACCAGCAGCACTATTAGATAAATCTAACAGACATGAGGCTAGCTCGCCCTTAAGCCAAGCATCTGTAGCTTTCCATCTCATTGAACCCGATGATAAGCAGTTTTGGCTTGGTCTATTCTAACCAAAACCTCTGATACTGTCTGGTAGACTATTCACATTAGAGGTTCTAGAACATCTTTCCCTATTTGTCATGCATGCCAATGAATCTGCGACTACATTTGCCTTCTGAACACATGTATGCAAAAAACTTCAATGCCTTCTCTGAGTCTGTGAATTTCCTTTCAAAAATTTTCAAAGAACCATGGAATTCTTATTTTATCATAAAACCATCATTTGACTAAAGTTGAATCAATCTGAACAATAATCTTAGTCACCCCCACCCTATTGCAAAGACTTGTTCCCTATCTCAATTAGTATTTTTCTCTCCAATGAGGAGCCTACTAGGCCCTTCACTCCTGAATGGGAATAGAAACGTTGCTCCAATAAAACTAAAATCTCCGTTTTATTATTCAAACTTTCACCAATAAAAATTTTTGGGCTGCGAAACAATAGTCAAATTCATCTCTAGTAATTGTTCTGCCAGTCGCCAAATGCTTCTTGAATGACCCGTCCACATTTAAGCCACAAAACCCGATGGGGAAAAGACCAATAAACTACTCAGCTACTTCTAGACATCACATGCAAAATTTGGAATCTAAGCAACAAAATCACATCACTATTCAAAAGTCCTTGCTTTGGAACAAAAATCGTGTTTGCAACCTTCAATCATCTACGAACAACCAATATTACACCAAAAGCACTTGTTTTATCATCCTCAAACACACTTTCGCATCGTTGCTTATATATTTCCCACAACACAAAAAGAGGCATTAACAAAAACATGATGCCCCGACTGCAAATTATCATTAGCACGTCGAAAGCAACCTAAGATAATAGTCCAGATTTCCGTAGGTTGACTAATATGGATGTTAAAAATCCCTTTGAAGTGTTCCCTTACCTTAAAAGCCAAATCCCCATCAATAAACAGATGATTCAGTGATTCAACTTTCGGGTTAGTACAATAATGACATCTAGAGGCTAAACTAATTTCTCATCTCGGAAGCTCCCCATCCACAAGAATGCCTCTAAACAATAATTTTCAAATAAACACTAAAACTCTATAAGGAACTAAAAGATGCCAAATCTTTTTAAATAAAGGTATTTTCGGGCCATTACCTTTGATCACCCGTAAGCCGACCTAGTAGAAAACAAGCCATCTATATCAGACATCCAAACACATGAGTCCATACCAGTACCCCGCAACCTATTCTCATAAAGTTCTATAGATGAACCATGAAGCGACGGGCTAGTTAGCTCAAAACCACCATTCCGAACATCCTCAATTGTTTCCATCAATCCAAATCCAACAGATCCGATGATCTAGAGAAAACCACTGATACATTCCAATTTTTATCAAAGAAACTGGTCTTCCCCCGCCAATTCGCCAAGTCAAGATGTCCAATAAATCATTTCTAATATTCATCAATTCTTTGAAGAAAGGGGAGACCCAAGTTTTCACTAACTATTTACTTAGACGTATTCCCTATTTCCAATACTTCTTTCTCATGAATTCATGCCACAAAGAGCTAGAGGTGAAAATATTCCACAAGGCCTTCTTCTAAAAGTCTTAACTACCAATGTAAATCTCGCACACCCAAACGTCATTCCTTTACTGGGGAACTACTTTTATTCCAGCCAACCCACTTCTTTCTAAGTCTGCATTCATAGTCTCCTCAAAATAAATCCACTGCAAGCTTCTTGACTCTAGAAAAAATTGGCACGTGCATAACACTCAATATATAAATTGGAATGAAACATCATACACTTTTAATCAAAACCAGCCTACCTTCAGGGGAAATCAGTTTCATTCTCCATCCATCCATTCGTCTATGCACCCTTTGTACTAGTTTTTTAAAATATACAATTCTACACCGACCTTGATACACTGACCCCCCCCCCCCCCCCCCAAGTATTCTAATGGTTAAAGCCCGTATAACTTTTAATTACCACAATCAATTCCACTGTTACATTCTCATCCAACATAAAAGAACTCTTACTAGCCTTAATTTTATGACTTAAGGCATGGCAATATCGCTCCAAGAATTTCATGAATCCTAACAGTGAAGCTTTCCCTCTCATTCAAAAAAATTAGTGTGTCATCTGCATAAATAAAAGTAAAAAGTGTGTGATGGGCTTGCAAGCTCTGGGTGTGAAGTAATATCCAATCTCCCCATTTTCCCCTATTTAGGACCTCAGAAGCAATGATAAAAGCAAGGGGGAGAGCGGGTCTCCCTGCCTCAGACCTCTGGAAGACTTAAAGTGCTTATTATATACCCCCTGCAATAAAATTTATAAGCCACAATTGGAGAAGCAATTAGAGATTACATGACAAACCTTGTTAGTAAAGCCAAATCTTTTGTGCATTGCTAATAAAAACAATCATTCTAAGTGATCATAAACTTTCTCTAGTCAATTTTGAGCACAACGTTACTTGCAAGGGCTTTCTTCCCAAAGTCTCTGACCAGCTCATGTGCCAGACCTATATTCTCATCAATAGATCGCCCTCTGACAAAAGTGCCTTGTTCCTGAGAGATCACATCTGAGAACAACAATGCTAGTCTACTACATAATATTTTGCTGAGTATTTTATATATGATGTTACACAGGCTAATAGGTCTAAATTCCGAGAAAGAACATGGATCATCCACCTTAGGGATAAGTGCAATCAGATTAGCAGAGAATGTCGTAGGAAACACTTAACCATTAAAAAATTTCACCACCGCCACTTCCCAAATATCCATACCAATTATCTCCCTACATGCTTGAAAAAAGCCCGAAGGGAATCCAGCTGATCCTTGAGCACTATTTTTTGGAATATCAAAAACCGTCATTTTCACATCTTCCAGAGACAGCCGAATCAACAAACTATTACAATCTGCCGAAGAAATAACTTAAGAAATACACTTTAGTAGCTCATTATCGACAACTCGGTTCCCCTGTATTGAAAGCATAGCCTGAAAAATATCATTAGCTTCTTTCAATATCTCGCCTGCATCTGAAATTTCACTACCAAAAGGTAACTTAATTTTACCAATCACCCTACGTTTCTGTCTGGATTTCACAGACACGAAAAAAAATACTTCATACATCATCCTCTTCCTTTAGCCTTGTTCTTACCTGATTTCTACCACCAATACATTTCCTCATGTTTCAAAGCCAATATGTACTCTGCCTGACAACGGTTCAAATTGCACACTGCATCCACGTCCCAATGTGCATTAACATTATCCCATTACCTCCCCTATCATTTTAGCTAGCTAGTAAAACATACTCCAACTGCTGCATTTCATCTTCTAGAGCCCAGATCCTGCTAAAAACATTTTTGAATACATCTCGATTCTAGGTAATAAGTTTTCTACGGACGGCTTTGAACTTAATGTCTATCTTGTCTAAAGCTCGCACACTCCCCAAGTCCCACAACCACACAAATTCCACCAAACCAGTAAAAGAGGTTTGAGTAGTCCTCACATTCTAAAATCTTAATGGTGACATACCTGATCTCACTAAAACTGACATGGACGCCAACATAGGTGCGTGATCTGAGAATGTACGATGCAGATGTTCAACTCTCGTACTTAGCATTTGCACCACTCATTCTGAATTAACCAGTATTCTGTCCAGCCTAGCCCAAATACGGTCACGACCCTTCGATTATTGCACCAAGTTTGACTACTAGTTTATGACCCATTAAAGTTTCTCTACACAATTTGAGTTGTCAAGAGTTACTAATCGTGTCTTCGAATTTGTACCATGGGTATCAAATTTTCATTTGAAATTGGTTATGTTTCTTGTTCCCATATCCTGAGCATTAGGAAATTAGTTTTGTTTCTACATTAAGCAAAAGAGATTTCAAATAATTTTAAGTAATGAATCAATTCTTTACTGAAATCTCTAAAAAGTTTATCCTTATAGAAATCTTTTCCACACTCATTGGTTGATGACGGAACCCAACTTTATTTATCTATCTATTTATTTATTTATTTATTTTACAAATGGTTGAAAGCATATCCAATACAGTTTACTAATTTAAATTAAAGAAAGTAAAATCACTTCCTTTGTTTCCTCATGGTTCATGCTTTTTATATATGTATCGTACAAAACAATGAATTTTATCAGCTGTAGCAAAGAAAGAGACTCTTATAGATACCAAAATATGAAGAAATAGATATGCCTATATTTTTTGTCTGCACTCCTCTTTTCTAACGTATTAAATGAATTTTATTTTTTTATTTTGTTTTTTCATCTTTTCTTTTTCACTATTTCCACTCATCTTCTTCTTTCAGTCTGCAAGCAAATGGAGTCAACTATAACAACAGAAAATCATACACCAATCATAGTCTAACAAGATCAAATCTTGAAATATTTACCAACTCGTTAGTTTAATCAACCACATAACAGTTGAATTAAATCAGAATCTAAAAGAGCATATTGAAGATAAAGATAATGATAACTCATTAAAAGTCAGAGATAAAGATGATGATTTTGTTTCCAATTTGTTAGGAATTTTACAAAGTTGCAACTAATTTCTTTTTTCTTTCAAATCTGATCCTCTAGATAAAAATTATTGTAACTATGAAACTTGATTATAATTCCTTATTCTTTTGGGTTTTCTCATCGATTGATGGGTTGAGATAAGATTTTTATCTATAAAATTAGTGACTAAAAAAGTTAAGAAAAAAAAACAAAATCATGCATATTTGCTCTTTTGCAGCTAACGCGTGGTTTGTGATGTCACACTACAAAAAAAACGCCCTTTAATAGCGGTTCAAAACTGCTATAGAAAGTTTGGCTTTTATAGCGTTTTTAAAAGGCTATGGTAGATCCTTTTATAGCGTTTTAAAAACGCTATGGTAGAGTCTGAAATGCTATTGCAGACACTCTACCATAGCGTTTTAAAAATGCTATGGTAGGTATACATAGCAATTTTTTTTTTTTATTTTGCTATCAATTTGAAATTTCATAAACGCTATTATAACACTGATTTCTTTAACCATAGAAGCTAAACAATTTCAAACTACGTTTGGAAGAAAACTGAATAGAGAGGTGAATGATATATTTATCAGATTTCCCTGAAGATGGTAAATTCCATCAAATAGAGACATCAACGGTAAAAGTGGAATGGCTATTCTAATATAATTTGAAGCTCAACAAATCAGTTTGTTTTTCACTTTCAAGCACTGTAAGACGAGCTATCATTTACATTCAAACATAAAGAAATAGAATTACAAGTAGGAGATTTAGTATTGGGACTAATTACTATCGACATTGCCATTTGATTCGTCTTTCTTTTTCTCAGACATTCTGTTCCAAGAAAAGCTGAATTGTTCTCCAACAGTGGTCTCCACCAGCCAGCCAAGTGTCCATTTGCATGCCAGTTGGAAAATCAACAAATAAGCATCGCTTGTTATCAGTGGCTACTTTATCATAGAGCATTTGCATGTGGGATGGTGGGACCATCTCATCTTGCAACCCCGAAAGGAATAGGATCGGTTGTCTGATCTGCAAAACACACAAGTTACATAAATGAATAAATGCCAGAGCAATTGGACACCATTTTACGAACCAAGTTGTGAAACCTCCATCTTCACTATATGATCATGAATGAATAAATGCCAGAGCAATGTAGGTGTGCCCTACCGCAAAATTTAGAAATATACATGCTAACCATCAAAACGCATATGCATTTTCTTCACAAAAAAGGAAAAAAAAACAACTTGACTAGTTAACAAGGCAAAAGCACTTTCAATTAATCTGATGGCTCAATCAAAGTGTCAAAACAACATACTTTGAATTATCTAAGGTGCCTTTCAACTTAAAAAGTTCTAACATTTGAATTTGTGGGAGCTGCTTGTGTTGATAGCAGAGAGATGAAGAGATAATGAAGGAGATAAGACAGAGGACCTTTGATCTAATCAGAAGCAATTGATATAAGCAAATGCCAAACTAGAATTGAAATCTTCAATCCAGCATAAATAAGACAACTTGAAGAAAGTTTCCAGTAAAAACAGTCAATATGCATAATATAAATGAGTGTTGAGACACACCTAATACTAGCATTAATTTGTAGGGGGCTCAAGAGTAGCAGAAATATCTGAAAGCAAGTTGTTCTGGAAATCCCTGCAAAACAGAAGTTCATAGCAAAAATTCATTATGCATATTCACATACAACCATGCTAGATAAAAGCATAATAAAACCCCTCCTCAATATGATAGTTAATATTCATCCCAAAAGAATGTGAGAGAACATGGCATAGGAGCTTTGATAAGCCGCTTAATACATATGGGATGATGCAAGGACAGTCAAACAAAAACAATAACAAGTACACGTGGAAATTTAGATCTATGGTTTTAGGTCATACACAAAAATAGTTTCACTCCCATTTAGAATCCTATTTCGCCAAACGTCGGATGGAACATCACCACTTAATGAATTGTTTGCTAGGGACCTGCAATGGAAACACGTGGGAATGTTGAACCAGCCTAAAAAAACAATAAAATTTGTGGGAGGAGGTGATAGAACTTACAATTTCTGCAGCAGAGGAAAACCTGAAAAGTTCTTAGGGATAGGTCCATTAAGTTGGTTGTAAGATAGATCACTGCATAGGTATTCAACAGGATCAGTGTCTTCGTTATATCTAAGCTAAGAAAATGAATACATAATTAACTCCACAGTACATACATGGTAGTAATATTATTAGAAAGCATGTTTGATGGTATGGATCCATTTAGCTGGTTCCAGCTAAGATCTCTGCAATGTGAATGTCATCAGAACAATACCTCCTATCGGTAACCATTAAAAGTTCAAGTGGTGTCAATAATTGCCAAATGAATAAATAAATTTTCCCAACAAGCAAGACTCATGAACTTACAAATAACCAAGCTTTGGTATTGTGCTTAGGTCAGGAACTAGACCTTGCAAGCTGCAGTTCCTTAAACTCCTGTAAAAACCAAACAAGACAGAAATAAAACCACATTCTACATGCACTATTTGAGATTTTGCACCACTTACAAGTGGCATAGTGGTTGTAAAATTTAAATAGACATATAATTATCAGTTATAAATTATAAGAGGCAGTAAACACAGGCAAAACCAGATATTTGCACCCCTAGGAAACTATGATCACTAAAGTACTCCATTAGAGGGAGCAATATATAACGGCTTTCGATGGAGTATTTAGACGATTTAAACATAAAACATTCATGAGTTATGTATTTCTTATTAATTTTTTATAAATACATGGGAATGCAGACATGAGCAATTACGTAACAACACTTTCTCCTATTATATAAAAAAAAGCACTTTTTCATAGTGTTTATGCCATATAAACTAAAAAAAAATAACAACAATTCTCCATAATGTTTATGCCATATAAACTATTAAAAATTCTTTATTGTTTACCAGCTGCCTTAATGCATACATAACAAAGGCCTTCTTATATTTTTCAGCTGACAGAATAAAGACTTGACTGCGTAAGAAACTTACCAGCTCAACTTTTTCAGTCTTTTTCTTAGTATTGATACAACACTGAGAGAGGCTAAGGATTTACCAGCTCCACCTAGTCTGCTCATGCTGAGGAGTGAGAACCTAGTCTGCTCATGCTGAGGACCTGGTAAGTTCACAAACAGTAAAATTACCACAAAATCAAATCTTGTAATATTCAGCAGATACATAACACTTGGGGGCTAAGGATTTATTAAAGTAAAATTTAAAAAGAAAGAACGAGGGAAGTCTTCCTAAAAAGAGAGGAAAAAACAAGAGATTGGAGATAAAGACGACAAATTTTCTCCATATTTTACCTTCTAAAACTGAAACATGATCAGATATTTTTTTTTCGAGAGAGGCTAACTGGCGAGGAAATCAGCAAGGGTGGGAGGAGGACCCTCCATCCCCCTCACGATGCGTGCAGGGGATGGGAGGCACGCATCGCGAGGGGGATGGGAGGCACGCATCGCGAGGGGGATGGAGGGTCCTCCCTCCCCCCTCGCTGGTTTCCTCGACAATTATAATTTCTATTTTTTTCTATAGTAGTTGTGCTCTACTGTTAAGCAATTTAATCACATGACCTTCTAATGGAGCATGCCTGTTGACATCGGTTGATAGCAGACGAGGGTGCACCCTGGAGTAATGATTGTCATAAGATCATCAATAGACTTAATTTTTCTTTAAATAAGATGTTGGCAAAACAATAAGAAAGTGTTACCACATCATCATCAGCATCGCAATCCTCAAGCCCAGCTGCAGCCAGAGGATCCTCAGCTGCATCATTCCCCTGGTCGTTCATCTGTTTTTTCTCTTCCACATCATCCATTTCCTCACTGTCATACTTCATTTCAGTCTCAGCTTCATCCATTTCATATTGTGACTTTTTGTCACGCTTTCTCCTCTTGTTGCTTTTTCTTCTTTTTCTATCACGCCCACCATCCTCATCATCAGCTGTGATCTATCATTGCGCTTAGGGACAGGAGCACTATTCTTCCATTGCTCCTGCACATGGATAAAAAAAAATTGACATTTGAATGCACAATGCACATCTAAAGCGACATAAATAGTCATACAGTAATACTATCTGATAACAATGGTTCCAGAGATCTGGACAAATAATATCATGCAGTGCAATGACATTTTGAAAACCAAAGTACTCTTAGATCTTTCAATTCTACCTACTCACAATAGAAATCAATAATAAAAAATTTAACATAAAGGCTTTGGTTGATTAATAATAAGCAAAACCCAGAGTTTGAAAAAGTTCCCAGCAAAGTGATCAACACAAGGAACCAATCAGAACTAGTTTCTGAAGTTGAGTAAAAAGCCATGATGAAATCAATGCTTAGCAAATAAAGAACTTCAAGAGAAATATATGTACCTGAATGGCTGAAACCGATGACGTCCGGATTCTCTGAACCTAAGAGGCTTAGCAAACAAAGAATTTTGTTACTGAAACAGGAAGTTCATTCAGATTTATTGTAGAAGAATTTTTTTCAATCTGCACATGCATACTTGAAATTTTCCCGGGGCAATACCTGTAACAACTTCACAAACTCTTCAGGTTCCCACGTCCTCCACCACCAGCAGTTGCCTTCAAAACATGGAAAAAAAATGTTTCACTTACTGCTCATCCAGTGAAAGGGGAAGTCTAGCTTACTGACAAACTTATTTTAAAGAGAGAAAATTCCTTAAGGGGGTTGGGACGGGGTGCAAGAGATTAAAGAAGTACTTGATCGCCATAACACAGGATACAATGTTTCAATGCAACATATAAATCAACGGAAATGATTACATCAAATCATACCAATGAAAATATAAAGTTATGAGAATGAAATAAATTATAAAATAAACACCCTGAAAATTTAAAAGAAAAAAGTGGGTTCGCAAGGATCTCTTCTATGCTATTAGTTAGAAACCAATCTTTAACATGGAAAATAAGGAATAAAAAGGACATTCACTACAAGAAAAAAGGTCATTAATAGCGTTTCAAAAACGCTATGTCTGCCGACGCTATAATAGAATTATTAAAAGCACTTTCAACTTTGTTCATACAATTATTAAAAGGTTAACCTAATAGGCAACAAGAGCATACTCAGCATAGTAATAGTATGAAAAGATATCCGAAGGTTGAAAACTTGATGCATTTTGTTTTTTGGAAAATACACACTAAAAGTCACAAGTTCTGAAGCACAAACTATCTAAACGCAACATGTCTTCTCAATCTACTTTTAGATGTTCATCCAAATATATATACTTAAGGGCAGTAATGTACGAGATGGGATATACCTCCCTGGCACCAGAACGGGAAATATTTTCTGACCCAGCTAAATCAACCAAATTTAGCTTCCCGCATTTAATAAGCTCTTCACCTTTTGGAGTGGCTTTTTTATGTGAATTGTAATTGAAAACAATGAATGCGATCGACTGAAATTAGAAAACAAATGTTAACACGGCACGATTCACAACCTGAGATAAGCACAACAGCGATGGATTGATAATTACCTAGATTGCTTGTTTAATAAAGTTTCTGTGGTGCGACATTTTGCAAAATCCCTTTCAAGTAGAGTTAAAATTTCACTTGCACTACAGCCTAGTCATATAAATTCTTTTGTTGAGCTGAGGGTCAAAAAACCTGCAGGATGCACAAACACAACATTGAATACAAAACAGAAGGAAATCATTGGAAAAATATTAGACAACGAGGAAATCAACTTAATATGCAAATTACATCAATGAATGGAAAATTTTCCCAAAACAAAAAAATTTATCGTTATCACAAATGTTTCGGACTTCAAGTAAATCTATTTTTGCTTCCATTCACATATGGCTTTCATATCAAAAAAAATGTAAATTTTACCCGTTTTCTACCCAAATTGTTAAAATAAAAAATATGGGTTTCATCCAACATAGCTCAAATTCATCAAATGTATCTGAAAACCCAAAAATCCATTCACACAAGCTATAGATCTATATTTTAAAACTGCTTAATGAGAAAAAAATACCTTCTCGAAGGTAAAAACCCTATCCATTTGTTTCCCATCAATGTTTTGAGACACTGCGAGCTCTCTTTGGTAGTCGTTGCAGGTAACCACTTGCGGCGCATTGCTCCGCAACTCCTCATCGTTGAATGGCCTAAACAACGGATGAAAAACAAGAAATCAGTACACAAATGAGAGAGTCCAAAGCAAGTAAATTCATCAAATCAAGAGAGTGAAGTGAAACAAAAGAGAAAGATTCGAAATTTTGAGAAACCCTAAAGTTGGATTCGCTTACCTGTAACGGAGAAGAACTTGAACGTTTACGCCCTTCTCTCTCTCGTGACGACTCGGCATCTCTGCAAATCGAAGAGATGGTTCGAAATGAGAAGTGGATCTAATTTAATCAAGAGAGAAATCAATCCATTGTGTTGTGTGTTTTCTCTCTTGAATCTTTTAACGCTTCGCTTCTTCTTCTTCTCTTCTTTCTTCAACTTCTTTCTCCCTACGCCCTCCCTCTTCCTGTGTCATCTCCCTCGATCTCTCTGTATCTCGATTTCTCTCCCTCGCTCTCTCCCTGGATATATCTCTCTCCCTTCATCTTTTTTCTCCCTGAACTGTCTCTCGATCTCTCTCATTGGGTCTCTCGATCTCTCTCTTTCTCGATCTCTTTTGGTATGAAATATGAGTATTTGGGCGAGAGCGAGGGAGGAGAGTGATGCATATATGCTGAGTGAAATTTTTGGTTAAGCGCCAAAAGGCCCGCCTGAATTTAGATAGCTTTTTAACTGTGTGATGTCCTTAGAATTTGGGTTTTTATAGCATAAACGTTAAAAATGCTATCGTCAATTGCTATTAATAGGTAATTTTGGTGTAGTGTCAACAACTAAATTCGTTTTACAAAATGACCTATATTATAGGCTTCTAAGACTCCGAAGCAAAACAAATACTTGTAAAAGTCTCCTAACTTATACTTACTATCGAATACCACTCAAAACTGTCCTAAAACACTAAAAATAACCTTTAGAAACCTCCTAGAATATGCCAACAACCTAAAAACCGAAATTATGTAAAACGTTTTCTAAAAAAAAAAGTTTTCTAAACCTATAACTCCTTAATATTTTTTTAGCTGAATTAGAACTTTTATTCCTGCTTCAGTTTGCAAGGGTTCTTTCAAACCATCTCCGCAAAGGTTTGGTAAGGTCAACTATGGTCGTTCAAACTTGTTGTTCTTGCAAAGTTTTGACATTGTTAAATGATGAACATTAATATTAAATTTTTGGCTATTCCACATACACTCTGGCTTTAAGTCATTTTGAAAGTTAAACATCATTTGTCACGCTCCGATTTTCGAGAAAATGAAAATCCTTATTTCCACGTAGGATTGTTCGTTTTCTCCAAATTCGAGACGTGATATTCAATAACATAGGTACATTTAGCAACAACAATTGAGCCACAATTAAGAAAATTGAGACAAACAAAAAAAAATTTGTTGTAAAAAAAAATGAGAGAAGGAACTGAGGAAGAAGAAGAAAAGGAAGAGTAAACAGGTGAGATTTCTTCCTTTTCCTTGATTGAGTTTTCTTCGTCCTTTTAGTGGTAGCTTGATTTAACTTCTTATTTTGGCTTGTATCGGGGGTGTAATTAAGTTCAGGTGAAGTAGGGTTGAATCATATTTCTGTGAACAGGGCTTGTCAGTCCTGATTGGAGTTGTCTTCTTTGAGGAGTAGGAATCAATGAAAGTGGCGTGGGGTTGATTGGTGAGGAATCTTTTCTACCAACCTGTTTGTTATATAATATAAATATATTAAAAAAAATCACCCAATGAGTAAAGGAGAGATGGGAGTGGGGTGGAGTGTATGTTCCCTGTGAATATATGCAAACAGATGGTTTGTCTTGTTCTGCATTGTTTGTCATACATGCATTCTTTTTTTTACACAGTGGGTTTGGAGAGCTGAGTTTCGGGAAATCGATTATCCTACGTGGATATTGGAATTTCGATCTTTGAAAAATCGGGGTGTGACAATTTAGTATTAGAGATTTTGGTTAGCCTAGGCTGGGGTAGAGTCTAGGTGATCCTTGGGAAAAAAAATTCCTTGGAATGTGGATATGAGTGTAGAAGTTTTGAGATAAAGTGACAATGGTGAACCTTGAACCTTTGGTATTGTTTCTTTTTCTTTGTGAATCTAATGATGAGATTCCTTGGACATGAGTCTAGGCGAGTAATCATATCTTATTTTTATGTTAATATTTAGGTGACATTATTCCATCTAGTTTTTCTTTTTAGTGGTTTTGCTATCTGTAGTGTTCAGTTTGCCCTTTCAACGAATCTTGGTACGAGATTCCTTTTGAGTTGTATATATTGTAGCACCCTATACTATTTTTCTCATACTTACTGATTTTTTTTTTATATATTTTTTGTGTGTTTGTCCTCATGAAGTTATGTGCATGTACTAGTTGTTTGTCATTGTTATGCATGATTGTTTCTTAAAAGTTAGTAGAAAATGCATGTATGACAAACAATGCACAACAAGACAAACCACCTATTTACATGTATTCAAAAGGAACATACACTCTACCCGACTCCCGCCTCTTCTTCACTCATTGGGTGATTCTTTATATATATATATTACATAACAAAATGGTTTGGTAGAAAAGATTCCTCACTAATCAACCCCACACCATTTTCATTGACTCACACTCCTCAAAGGGGACAACTCCAATCAGGACTGACAAAGCCCTATTCACAGACATGATTCAACCCTACTTCACATAAACTTAATTACACCCCGGTACAAGCCAAAATAAGAAGTTTCATAAGAATAAGAAACAAACAATGATAGAATGAGAGACACATATAGAGGGATTGGGAAAAACTTCTATGCAAAGATAAACAGAAAGGAGACAAAAGTTAAATCAAGCTACCACTAAAATGACGAAGAAAACTCAATCAATGAAAATGAATAAATCTCACATGTTTACTCTTTCTTTTCTTTCCCTTTCTCCTTCCTTGGTTCCTTCTCTTCTTTTTTTACACAAACTCTTTTACTGTTGGTTGGAGAAAGAATTAACCCATATTAACTTAAATCCTGTTAGATTAGAGTTTTAAGCAAACTTTTATTTCATATTCCTTTATTCCCATTTCTTTTGTCTCTCTTTTCTTTCACTTCCTCCCTTTGTATAGCAAAAGAACAAAAAAAATAATAAAAATTTTCTAACCAATCTCAAACCTAAGGAGTCCATGTTCCAAGTTCAAATCCTATAACTTGGACCCAAAGTAATTATTTGTGCCCATATTAATTCACTACAAGAAATTTGGGCTTTGGTGATGAACGTTGTTTCTCACTGAAACATGTTAATTCATCACCGTTCAGCAACGGTGACAAACTTCAGTTGTCACAGCATCCCTCACATAAGGGGCGTTAAGGAAAGTATTAGGTGACGAGTCCTTATTCGTCACGGAAAGTCCGCTTTTATGGTGAGTGATTCCTCACATAAACTTAGTGCTCGAATATACAATTACAACATGGGTGACAAGAATTTCATCACTGTAGAGTGTTATGCGTGACAAAAATCTAGCGTCATGTGTGGTGACTTTCTATGACGATTCAGTCTTCACTTATGTGACTTATATGTGAAGAACAGTTTGTGCCTAAGAATCTTACAAGTATATAACAAGCTCCAGTGTGGTACCATATTTGTTGGAAGCATTCCTCAAATAACCTGAAAAGAAAAAAACTAACCTTAAAATAACAAACAATGATATTCATCTCATCAGTATGGCTGTTAACATATTGAATTCTCGGTAATGGCCTTGTGGCAAGCAAAAACATACACCAAGATGATCAACTACGTGATGTTTAAATGCAAGTATAGGTGAGGATAACAACAGTTTCTCATGATAACACCAACCAAACACAATACCAGAACCAGTAAGTTTACTAAAGAGCCTTTAATAGCAAGCGTACCCAAATAACATGATTTTGATTAGTTAACATGGAGCTTCAACTTTTTTGAAAAATAGAAAGATTACCAGGTTGAGGAGTCACAATTAAAATCTACTTTTTCTATCACCGTTTTATTGAATAGCCTCGTGCCACTGAACAAAGCACAAGAGTAGGTTTGATGATATCATGGACTCGGTTCATAAGGATTAAGGATTTCAGCAAGAGCCAAGTGGAGGTATGCTCAATTAATCATGAAAATATCAAGCTAGAGACGCCATTGTTGCTCCCATTGTTTGGCTTCATAAATTCAAATTTGAGGAACACGACTTAGAATAAAAATGGTTGGACATCAAAGGATTTTTTCGCAAGCTGGCCTGGCAACATTTTTACATAGTCCCCTACTGACACTGTTGAATCCCTAATGTATAAAACTCACAGTATTAATACCTATTGTTTGATGAAAAACTTTGCAAACTTAAACTTACCTCAAAATATCAATCAAATGTGCTCTTTGCTTCCCATTGCTTAAGAAAGTGCCCTGTTAGTTAAGAAAACCCCAAATAAATCCTTTAAGCCCAAGCCC
>QNQO01002392.1:0-121432 GCA_003290165.1 Berberis thunbergii
AGTGTTGGTGATGTCAAACTTGAGATGCTTGTTCAAAAGGTTACTTCGATTATATGCAATTGTGAAAATGCTGGTGATTCAGTGTTGGTGATGTTCACTTTGATATTACTACTGTGGTTTTGCAAATAAATATTCATTAGAGCTTTTGTTTCTCAGACTCTCAAGGTTTAAGGTTACTTCACATATTTCCTCCATACATAGATTGCACGCTTGCCTTTTTCAAAAAACAAAACTTGATAATTACTACTGAACGCCCACAATCATACAAGTTCTTAATGAAGCCAAGGTGATGTAGAAGCCAAAAAACTACACAAGTCCTATCTAATGAGAACGGAAGACCAGCACTGAAACCTATCCTATGGTACCTGCAGCCTTCAATCTTCATGACTAGCAAATTTCTAAGACCCGTGCCATTGTAAGATTCAGAGGCTTGAAGTTTTGATGTGCTTCGACACCTAGTCTTCAGTCATTGCAGACTTCTAAGGCTTCAAGTCTGGTGGCGTTGTGTCATGCTTTACAAATGAAGGGATCACAGTAATACAATAAAACAGAAAAGTCTTGTTATCCAAAAATTATAGCAAAATTGATATCAAAGTTATGTTTTCTACAAAATTTTCTTGACAACCATTCAATACACATCTCACAGTATATATAACTTTTTCTTCACTTTTTCACTCATCACCAACTAGTTAGCTGTTTTTGAAATTTAGAACTCTGAGAGATTTGCCTCCCTTGTCTTTGTAGGAATTTCTGGAAGCAAAACTTCTTTGCTTCCCACGAGCTACTGTAACAGATGTCGCCTCTGTTTATTCAAACATTTCATCAGGTTCATCAGCTTCACTGTGCCCCTTGTCATCCTCCTACAAGAAAACACATTTAAGTTTTATGTCTGGCAGTACATGTGTAAGTATCCTTAAAGAAAAACCAAAATATAACCAACTGAAAAATAACTACAGATACAAATCATGAGAAGCACAGTTTTAAACACAGAATTACAAAGTAAACTCTACAGGGCATAAAAGGGAGGAATACTATGCTGAGATCAATAGAGTCCTTGCAGACAAAGTTAAAAAATTGATCATTCTGATGGGAAAAATTCAACATTGAGATAGATTCAACTTATCTTGTCAGCTGATTCTATTGTTTCGGGTCTATTGTCTTCAACTGCTTCATCTGAACACTCATTCTCACTCCCTACATCCCTTCTTGTCAGAACTGGTGGTTGTCTCATCCTGAATACCAACATGGTATATACCATCTCCAAAAATGAATCAACATTCCCAAAAAAACATAACTAGTGATAGCTGAATACACATCCATATCAAAACTGGAGATGGACCACCAAAATCTGCATTTAAATATTTCAGAATGTCAAAGAGAGGGAGATTAATCTTTGATAAAGGAAGCTTATCCATAAGCATAATGACCTACCATCAAATGCAATTACAAAATTTTATACAAGAAAATCAAAGATAAAGCTACAAGAACACGTATACTCTATGAGCATCTTGGTATTGATATGATCACTTTAGCCCAATGGAAAACCATAATTATAGGGAGTTCTTTCAAGTAAAATCTGTTCTTAAGCCAATGAACTAATACATTGTCCTACCCAAAAAGTTTTTGGTTTTAAAAGCATTGAGCATTCAAAAATGTTTTCTACTAATAGTCGTATTGAATTTCATTCCATCGCTTATAGCTTTGGTAATTACAACACAAGACAGGTTGTGACAAAGGGAATCACCCACCTGCCCGAACTAGCCAAATGGAAACCAAAAGAAAACCATAGTTTTACAACTGACTCATTTTTAACTTAAAAGAGGCAAATAACATCGTAAGATTGTCAGCATTTTAGCAACAAAATAAAGTAGCTCGCCAAAAACCTCGCCCAAAGCCTCGACATCTAGAATTACTCTTGTTCAAAACAAACTCAAAATAGAGTAATTCTAGATGTCGAAAAATTTGGTGTACAGTACAAAAATAAAGTGTAAACTTGGTTTGCTGAAGAAGCTGTTGGAAATCAGCTCATGCAATTTGACTAGGATGGAATGCAGCTACAAATGTAAGTGAATTACTATGAAATCAGATCATTTTGAGGAAAAGGTCCATAGATAAACTTTTAAGTGTAGTGTGATGAAAAGAAACATGATATTCAAATACTTGAATTTTTAAATGTGTTGTAGTACTACAGTTATGATGCCATTAGTCATGCACAACAGGTTACAGTTTAAGAAAATGCTCAGAGATAAGACCCTAACCTTCTCAGGAGGGAGATCCACACCAAGGTTTCCACGAGAAAAGATTATGCCATCTGCTTCTTGTAGGATCTCATCAAAATCGGTTAAACCCTGCAGAAAGAGGGTTTAAATAGAACCTTCTAACCAAATACTCTTCAAACTAAAAAAGCATAGCCTGATATGATAGCTAAAGAAATCTCCAAAAGGTACTTCATGCAACTAACCTCGATGTTTTCTATCTTTGCAAAAATCTGCGTCTGATGGAGGTCACCCAATTTAGAAAGATGTTTGCGAGCCTACATTGAAATAAAAGATCATATTAAACATGAAAATAAGGGATGTCTGTTGATCAGATGCATTAGTCTTACATTTAAATCATGTAAAAAGTACTACCCAAATTCCTAAATCCTAACAGTCAGTGCATCTGACACCACGATGTACAGCCTGTGTTCGGCGCACATCTACACATTTTTATGATTTTTTCTCTCTCTAATTCATGTATTTCTCAGACACAATGGACATTGACATACCCAAATTCCGAAATGCATGAACAATAAGATGAACCCCTCCTTCACTTCACCTTAAATAAGAAACTCAAAACACAATAAATATAATTGAATGAATTAAAGTTGATTCATTCACAAGTATAGTTGAACATTCAACTGATGAACTTCCTCAATAATGCCTTTCTTGTCATTAAAACTTATCACGGGAATAAAAAACCAAATCACCACAAACCCCTTTATAATGAAAAAAAAAAAAAAAAAAAAAATGTAAAAAATCCAAAACGGGGAAATTCAACAAGAATCTTCTAACTCTTTGTAAGATTCACACAAAAAATGTCTCCCAGATCTATCTCATTTGCATCACAAAAAAAAAAACCCAACTTTCCCTGAATTTCACTAAAATGATCCTAAATCCCACACTTTTCTATCAAAATCAGAGATACCCAGACCTCAAAACTGTTGTAAAACTCAATTATGAACAACACCCAGACTTCTAAATCACTCCCAAACCACCTTATATAAGCCTACCACCCAAATTACATAAAAAAAAACCACAGAAAAAAAGGGAAGATTATCTAAAAAAAAACAGAGTCAAGCATGTAAGTTAGGCAACATAATTGGTAAAGAAAGTAAAGGTATCAGCAGCTTTAACAAGCAATACCAAATTGAAACTTGGCAATTAAACATGCAAGAGCTACATATTGGACATTCTTCATCATCACATAACAAATAATTGAGTCTGATTTATGAGAAAACAAATTAGATCTTGTTCAACAAGGACAATAAAATTTTTTTTTTGAAGAAACAATAATAGAGAGAGAGATTATAAAAAAGCTTAACTAGATTGGTAGCATCCTCATTATGTGTAAATGAATAAAGAAGATAAAGTTGGAGGAAGAAATGCATGAAAACCCTAGAGATCTGATAGATATAAATGAATGAAACCAACAATTGAATCATACATACATACATACATAATAGCAATCAAAACGAAAGAGAGGAAATTGAATACCTATTCAGAGAAAGTGACCTGATTCGCTTTGTGTGAGAAACGAAAGAGATTGAGGTGATGATTTATTTGGTTTCTCTCTGGGTTTCTGTTTCCCCCCCTTTTTACTTCTCCAGCTGTATGTAACGTTTGGAGAGAGAGGAAGAGAACAGAAGAGAGAATGTTGATCGATTGAACTTTGTACGTGATTGTGGTAAATGAACAAAATTTATGAACAAAAGGGAGAGCCATCTTGATCTGCTTCTTCTTTTTTCTTTGGTTCTTCTTCCCCTTTCTTCTTCAGTTCTTCTTCTCTGCGTATACCCACGAAATCAAAAAAAAAAAAAAAAAAAAAAAGAACAACTTGTTTTGCTCTGCCGAAAGAAGAAAAAAAATGGAAGAAGAAGAAGAGATCTGAAAAAAACAAGAGGGGATCAGAAAGAAGAAGAAGATGAACAGATCTGAAAAGATCAACCTGTTTTGCTTTGAAAAGATCTGAAAGAAGAAGAAGAAAAATCAACTTGTTTTGCTTTTTTTCTCAATCTTCACTTCTTCTTCTTCCTTCATTCTTCTTCCTCTTTCGAGGGAGCTTTGCTAGGTCTAGGGTTTGTGGAAGAGGTTGAGAAAGGAGTCGAGGGAGAAGAGAGAGTTTGATTTGAAGAGAAGAGAGGGAGGTCGAATCTGATTGCTCCTGTCGAAAATGGGGAGAGGGAGAGGAGAGGGAGCGACAGACAGAGGGAGAGGAGAGGGAGATGAAGAGGCTAGGCTGCTTCCATTCCCTCTTCTTCTTTCGCCCAAATTTTTCATTTCCCTCGCGAACTTTTTTTTTTTTTTTTTTTTTCACCACGTCAGCCCGCTCGCGTGCGTTGCACTTCCCTCGCCCAAAACCTCGCCCAAATCCTCGACATATAGAATTACTCTATATACCTTCACCTTTATTCATTCTCTCTTATCCTCGACATGTGTCCTCCAATATTTAAACCCAACCAGAATTATCCAGAAGTCCTTATACCAGATAATGAGTATCTGAAAAAGGATAATCATTTTTTCATGATCTAGAAACTTGTTAAGTTTAATTATATTGAAATTGACACAAACACCTCCTTATCTTAATAAAGCAGTGGTAGAATGTCACGGACCTAATTTTGTAAGGGCAATATAGAAATGTCAAAAATAAAGAGAAAACTCAGAGCTTTGCTACAGAGCGACGGAGGGAGCGAGGGAAAGGGGGCGAGGGATGGGTGGTAAACATCCATTCGCCTCGAGATAAACATATCAAATTTGAAATGTGCAATGATGCTCATCTCGAAACGGATGAATGGCTTCCACCCATCCCTCGCACCCTCCCCCGACCCCTAGAATTTTCCGAAAACTCATATATGATTTGACTCTGTCAAGACATCTTTTAAAAGTAAAAATCAGAAAATTGTCAATTTTTTTAGTAGATAAAGCTGACATGGTTTGGATTTTCTAAAATGAATAATTACAACCAACTTTTTTTTTTTTTTCTTAAGCCAACGTCGTGAAATTAGGGTCTTTTAGGTAATTACAGATTACACAATTTCCGTAATGATGCACAATTGGTTCGCTCTTAATCAGGGATGTAGAACACGATGTCCATAGTGCTTCATGTAACCTTTCACGGTTGGGCCTGTGACTTAAGGAGAACGAAACATGGGCAGGGCCAAAAAGATTGCTTTTGTTTTTACTTTGTATTAAACCTTGCTAGTCTCTGGGCAATGAAATTTTATTTAGATGCATAAGACATGATACCTCGAGATTCACATTATCATTTTTGCGATTAGGAAGGATAAGATTGTTTTATTTGGTAACTAAAGTTAAGAAATTAGGCTTTATTGGTCATAAATTTGTATAAATAGATATTAATTAGCCGTTATTTCAACTATAATACTCATTCTATAGATAATGTTTGTGGTTGTGTTTTAAAGAAAATAATACAAATATAAAAAATATATATATAAAAATATAAAATTTCAAATCTAACAAAAAAAAATAGCTTTAAAACCTGACTACCTAGACAAACTAATCTTTATATCAATCAATGAAAAAACATAATACATGAGCATTGGAGGCAAAAGCTCAATTTGGATCAGTAGTGCCCAAGTCTTTAAGCCCAGGCCAAGACATGAATTTCACAAAACACGAAAGAAAAAAAAAACTGATAAAAAAATTTTTTGATCAAAATTTAACCCCAACCAGTAAAATTAACCTAGACTAGAAACGAGGAATGCCAAAGCCCATATCAACTATCCAAAATCAAACAGATATTAAGGTCAGGTTTCGGAATTCATCATGTTCTGACTCTAACAGCTTGATGGATGGTGGAAGATTTCTGAATTGAAGTATATATCCTCTCTGTTGTTAAGTTTACAAGAATTTGTTATCACCATATTTCTCATGTTAACTCACACACAATGCAAATAAAACTCGATGCTCGTTCATGGCTCCATGGTAAACTTAAAACAACTATTTTTGTTCTTGGGAATCTAGGTATTGATGGCCATCTCCAGGAAAACTGTCCTTGGTATGAAACAAATTTTCGTTAGCTTTAGTTTATTATGGACTATATTTTGGGCTTCAGGGTTGCTGAATCTGTTCATAAGCCTATTATTATTAGGTTATTGTAACCTGTCGTAAACTCAATTTTCATGAAAGCCGGCAACCACATATGGGCGAAGTTGGAGAGATCAAGGTTTACAGGAAGGTTCATTGCGACTACAGAATACAGTGTGACAGAGGAGTCACAACCAAACCAATTGGACTGAACTTAGCACCACACAACAATTAGATTATGGTGGTCGTTATAGTGAACTGAATATAATTTTACGATAATCTTTTAATGGAATGAGAAATTATGAATTATGGTATTATACAAGACACCCTTCATTTTTATTTATAATTTGATGGACTTAGAATATCAAATCAAAATAGTTTGAGTTCGTTTTAGTTAAATTTCTGTATAAAAGCCATGATTGCCTGTCTAATAAGTTTACGCATAAAATATGCGTGATAAGTACTATTTGATTTATATTTTAAGCATCCATAACTTTCTTTATCAGTTGGTAAATATTAAGGGGGGTGTATTGTATCTGGATTTTGTGGGCAATTTAATAAATTTCATGGATTCTGAAAATCCAAGTGTATTCAATTTGAATTTTAAAAAGTTCACAAAAGTCTAGAGGTATTCAATCAGGATTTTAAAAAGTTTTTCTGTAATCCACAAAGTCTAAGGGTATTCAATATGGATTTCAAAAAGTCCACAAAAGTTTTAGGGTATTCAAAATATCATTCATATTTATGGATTTGGAAAATCATGGATTCTCATGGACTTTGTAGTGTTAGGTATAAATAACAAAGTTCAATAGTTTGCCAGCCTCCATATCAAAGATTTCAACATGAAAAAAGTCTCCCTCTCTCTTTTATCACATCTTTTTCTTATTCTCTGTAACTAGTCTCTTTTCATTCTTCTTCTCATCAAGACTAGCCATTTTCATACCCTCTTCAACAAGTTGTGCCTCTGCAGACTCAAGGGTCGCCACTACAACAAAGTTAGGCCAATCCATCTGCATTCTCCCATGCTAAATCTCATTTTTCCCTTATCCCAACTTTGTGTCGTACAAAAATGAGAGAAAATAACTTCCCTCTCTTTCTTTTCTACCTTTCCCTTTCTTTTCGATACAACTCCATCTCATTTTTTTTATAGCATCAGTTTGGTATGTTTAATCTAACACCTTTACGCCAACGAGGAATGGGAAACGATGGGTACTCTTAGCATAGCAGTTATAGGGTTTTAGATTCCTAATGCAAAAGCCTAGAGACAAACTTCTATTAAGAAAATTGCAGCGTATCTTTTGTGCTCGCTAGGAGGTGAGGGTTATTAATAGGGTGTGTTAGGTAATAAGCATGGTGGGGGTATGTGTGGATATGGCAATTCTCAATGAACATTTATCAAAACTGGCAACTCCATACTTGGGTATTATAACTGGTTGTGGCAGGAGGTATATGATTTTGGATTATTTTCTAGGTTTTCATTCAAACATAATTCCTACAATTACATAATTTCATAAAGGTGCTTTGAAACTTATGCACTTATTGCCTATCATGCCACATTGTCCCTTTAGAGCATCTGCGCACGATTGCTTTGACAACATTACTCTAGATCACTTGAGCACAAAGGGATGCATAAAGCTAATAAGTTATAGGCCATTTGGATTTTAAGTCATATGGTTTGATACATTTTTATATGCATAAGGCTAAATACTGTGTGTTTATTTCATTTTGCAAGTGATGATTTTTAATTTTGTTGTGTTGAATGATTTGATTTTGTTGAATGTTGGATTGTGATTTCATGTCATTACCTGCCTGGTTATTTTTTTTTTTTGGTCAGATACATGTATTGTTCTCCAATGTCTAATATATTTGGTTTGTTAGAGGATATGTCATTACCAACTTCTTTTTTATCTTGCAAATAATTAGAAATCTGTAAAAGTCGTTCATACAAAGTCCGTGGATTTTCATAAATCTCTAGAAAGTCTGTAGCAAAAGTCTATGGATTTAAGAAATCAGCAGAAGTCCGTGGACAATTTAAAGAGTCTGTGGACAATTTAAAGAGTCTGTGGACAATTTAAAGAATCTGTGGACTTTTCAAATTATTTATCAATTCCATAAGAATCCATATACAATACACCCCCCTAAGACACTTTCACTCATGATTCACAACTTTCTCATGAACTCCTAAACAACCGATTAACATTTTTAGACTCACATTTTAGCAACTCTTAAAACCTTATATATATTAGCAACTCTTTAGTGGGTTTATCTATACCATTCACCGCAAGTAATAATAACAATAACAGCAACAAAAATAAGTGTTGGAATGATTAAAGGGATTGGTAGTTACGAAAATGTAGAGGCCCAAAAAGATAAATAGGTTGTACAAGGTATATGAGTGGTTGGGCAAAGAAGACACAATTAATATTTTGGGTTTTAAATGTAGAAATTGATATCCTCTGTGCAAATGAAATCTACTCGCACACTACCACTACACCAAATTAACATATTTGTAACCATTCTCAAAATAAATAGCAATTCTTTTGAGATGTTACAATCCACCAAATAATTTCAAGTCAAAACTGAATTTAGTCAAAATAAAAAAATGAAAAATAGTTACACAAAAACCATAAATAGTATCACTTGTGGATATTATTCATGATGATACAATTATTATATCACTTTGTTCGTGAAAATGTGTAAAATTGTTTTGTGAATTGTTATAATTTAAAAGTGTTACTATTTTGAGAGTTGTTACAAAAATGTCAATTTAACGAGTAAATATCAATTGAGGAACACGACATGAAATTCCATTTTAAAACTATAATCAGCACAATTATTAGCTTTGTGGCCTTTAAAAAAACAAAAACAGTAAAGAATTTGTAAAGGTAAGCTTTCATAAAAATATTATAATAGAAATGATCTAAACAATTGTAACCAATCTCTGAATGATCTGTTTTCAATATTGTTTATCATTAACAACAATCAATATGGGAGTATGAGAAAATTTAGGGTTAATGACAATTCTTGGGATTTTTCCTTTCGAAGACTCCTAAATACTGGGGAACTAGTGGAGGTCGCCAATTTAAAGGATCTGTTAAATAGACAGAGGCTTTCAGAGGGTTCTGATAGTTTGGTGTGAAAAGGGTAAAGGCGTGGGCTTCTCGGTGAAAGAATTTTCGTATATATTGGTTGTCTCTCATTATGAGACTCACTCCAACCACTTCATTTCCTCTCACAATAATCTGGTATGGGTGAAAAAATCTTTTTTCTCGAATAAATTTCTTTAGTTAGTTAGTGTTGCATGAGATAATCCTGACTAAAGATAGATTAAGGAAAAGATGAATCAACACAAGCAGTCTCTATGTTATTTGCAATGAGATTGACGAGACACTAGATCATTTAATGCTTCATTGATGTTTCACCAAATCCATTTGAAGTAGTTTCTTGTCAGAATTTGGTTTGAGTTTAATGTTTCAAGGGTCCATTTTATATTGGCTAAGTTGGTGGTCCAAAGCTAATCCTTCCAGGCGAGCGGAGTAGTTATGGCGTAGGGTTCCTCACGTACTCATGTGGTGTGTGTGGAAAGAGAGAAACAATAAAATTTTTGAAGGGCTCAACAGATCATAACACTTTATCTTTATCGAGATTAGGGAACTGTTGTGGATGATGGTTTTGGGTTGTAATTTATTTAGGGATTGATTTAAATAATAATAACAATAACAGCAACAAAAATAAGTGTTGGAATGATTTAAGGGATTAGTGGTTACGAAAATGTACAGGCCCCAAAAGATAAACAGGCTTAACTCCAAACTAGGGCTGGGCACATACGGGTAATCGACCCAAGTGTAAAAACTGAAAATCGGACCGAGAAATTCGGGCCCGTGTTTATGAGGCCCAAAATCGGACCGAGTTGACTGGTTAACCGAGGTCCCGATTAACCGAATTTCGGGCCGGTCTCGGTCCTAAGATCTCTGAAAAAATCAGATCAAGATCTCTGAAAAAATCAGATTTCTTCAAGATCCAAGATCATATCAGATCTGATCAAGATTCGAAATCATATCTGATCAAAGATCTGAGATCAGATATGATCTTCATCATATCAAGAGAACTGAAACGGATCTTAATCTTCATCAGATCTTGATCAACATCTTCATCAGATCTTGATCTGAATGGAGACAGGGTTGGCGGGTGGTTTTCTTCATCAGATCAAGAGAACTGAAACGGATCTTCATCTTCATAAGATCAAGATCTTGATATTCATCATATATTGATCTGAATGGAGACGGGGTTGGCGTTGGCGGGTGGCTTTCTTCATCAGATCAAGAGAACTAAAACGGATCTTGATCTTCATCAGATCTGGTCGCATAATACGGGTTGGCGGGGGTAGCGGTGGCTTTCTCACTGAAGTGGAGAAGATGGGGAGACGGTGGAGGAGACGGGGGGTGGTACTGGCTTTCTCACTGAAGTGGCAGGGGTGGAGGAGACAGGGGTGGCGCAGGCTTTCTCACTGAAGTGGCTAGGGTGGAGGAGACCGGGGGTGGCGCTGGCTTTCTCACTTAAGTGGCAGGGGTGAAGAAATGAGGGAGAGAGGAAGACGGGGTTGGAGGTGACTCTCTCACTGAAGAAGAAGATAAGAAATGTGGGAGAAAGGAAGAAAAATGAAAGGAAAACAAATGGAAAAATGCTCTGAAATGACTCCTCATTTATTTATCTATCTGAAGTCGGGCCGAGCCGGTTACCTTTAGAAATGAAAATCGAAGCCCGGACCAAAAATTTCGGGCTGGGCCGGTCTTTTACATCTAAATTTTTTTAATTAATTAAAACCGATCCGAACCGACCCGATTGGTTCGTTTGTCGGTTCGGTCCGGGCTTTCAGTCCTAAATGCCCACCCCTACTCCAAACCAACATGTAATATTTTGGGTTTTAAATGTAGAAATTGACATCCCTTTGTGCAAATGAATTCTACTCGCACACTACCACTACACCATTAGTATATTTGTAACCATTATCAAAATAGCAATTCTTTTGAGGTGTTACAATTCACCAAATAATTTCAAATCAAAACTGAATTTAGTACAAAAAAAAAAATAGTTACACAAAAACCATAAATAGTATCACTTGTGGACCATACTATTCATGGTGATACAATTATTATATCACTTTGTTCGTGAAAATGTATAAAATTGTTTTGTAAATTATTATAATTTAAAAATATTACTATTTTGAGGATTGGTACAAAAATGTCAATTTAATTCAGTAACTATCAATTGAGGAACATGAGATGAAATTCCATTTTAGAACTATACTCGGCACAATTATTAGTTTTGTGGCCTTTTAAAAAACAAAAACAGTAGAGAATTTGTAAAGGTGAGCTTTCATAAAAACATTATAATAGAAATGATCTAAACAATTGGAGAGCTAGCCATTACAAAGCTTTATAGTTAGTTGAAGTAAATGGAAATAATTTTTTTTCAAATAACTGTTATAATTTTATTCTTTTAAAAGAATTGTTATAAGTTGTATTTAAATTTTTTGGGTATAAGGATTGGATCAAAATTTATAGACTATAGTTGATTCTGTTTTATATTTTTCGTTCTTCATTTCCTTAAGTTGGCTAATTACTGCAAATGTTTAAGAAAACACTTTCATTCATAGAAACTATATTAATTATGCTAAATTATCAATCACAAAAATAATAATTTCTTATCTTACAGGATGGGTGTTTGAGATAAAAGACGGCTGAAATTATCAAAATATAAGAATCTAACAGATTGTATAGAATTTAAAGCACCAAGAGTGTGTGAGTTCTATTCTCATACCCAACATTTGATATGTATTTATTTTTCTCCAATTGTTGATGGTGGTGATTATGCATGTAAGTATGAAGGATGAAAACATAAGGGTGATCATGTCTTGACAAGTTTTAAATTTTTATTGTGCACACGGTGAGTATCATCCTCTGTATTACAAAACATGATGATGTTTGGGGTGGGAGATAAAAGACAGCTAAGAATTATTCAATTATAATAATCTAACGGATCACATAAAACTTAAAACACCAAGAGTGCATGGGGTTTAATTTTCATACCCAACATTTTTATATTTATTTATTTTTCTTCAATTTTGATGGTGATGATTAGGCACGTGTTTTGACAACTTTTAAACGTTTATCGTGCCAACGGAGAATACCTTAGTTATTTTATAAATCATAATGGTTTGGAAAATAAGTTGAGAGTTGAAATTCATTTCTTATAATGGCATGTTTGTGAATACAACAAAATTATATAAGGGGAGAAAATGAAAATTTGTGATAAAAGTGAGTAAATGTACAAGTGGAGAGAGAAATTGAAATTTTTATGACATTTCTCAAAATTAAAATTGTCATACCAGATTTTTTTTTTTTTTTTTTAAGTTTATTAAAAGTAGAGTAACGTGTAAATGATAATTTCAAAGCTCCTTGAACTAGTAGTATGTGAATATTCTTGGAATGAAACAAAAAATTAAAATAATAATATATATGTATGTATATATATAATGAACTAAAGACGAAAAAAAAAACCAAGTATTAGAAAGAAATTACAATAACGTCCAATACATAAAATGTGTTGTATTAAAAAAACAAATGCTTATCCAGGAAATCGATCACAAAATTGATTATGTGTATATAATATAAGTTATTTAAAAGATCATCAAGAAGATTGTAAAACTTTTCTGTAAACATATTTTAATCTCGAAGGCGGGTGGGAAACGCCTGGATAATGGGCAGTCAGAATAAAATAATTGTCCAGGGACCTAAGTGACAATTGGGCGAATTTGGATGGGAAGTAGGCAGGCTGGGCGACAATTGGGCCTAGGCGGGTCTTTTGAGTTTTTTTTTTTTTTTAATTTATAGTTCGGAAATTATTATTATTTTTTAAGTTAGAGGCCTACCTTTTTAGGTTTTTTTTTCCACTTTATGCTATGTTATTATGAATTCGAAAAATTACTTTTAAGGTTCACTTTTTCACAAAATATACAATTTAGATACCATATTAATTGATGTAATGACTCATTTTTGTGCCTAATTTTATATTTTTATGACAAACATTTTTCTATCATTAAGTCAGGTTAACTCATAAAATTATAAAATATATTTACATTTCCCAAACAAATAGAAAACGTAATTTTATATTTTTATGAGTTAACCTGAGTTAATAAAATAGTCATTATTGGTCATAAAAGTATAAAAGTAATCATAAATTAGTCATTATATCAACTATGATATCTAAATGTCTATTTTGTAAATAAGTAGACATTAAAACTCGTTTTTCGTTATGAATTTATGCTATTAAGCCTATTATGATTGGAGACAAATAAGAAAAAGATGTTGAGTTTGTGTTGCTCAATAATTTATATGTTACTATGCTTAAAATTTTATGTTTAAACATTATGCATATTTATCTTGGCATTGAATCTGAAGTAATTTATATGTTATTATGTTTAACTTAGATAAATTCTAAATTCTAATACCAAAAAAAAAAATCCACCTAGGCCTATGGGTGCTAGTACCCTACTCGCCACCCACCTACTCCTTAGCGGTTTTTAGAACCTTGGTCGTTTGAAACATTATTATCCAACATAGCCTTATCACTTATCAGGCTTCCTCTCAACTTGTGAAGTTCCAAATAGCTAAATGTGGCTACGACGATTTCACCTCCTTCTGATATGATTGTACTAACCAACCTTCGAAGGCTATTTATCATTAACAACTAGATAAATGACAAAGTTAGCAATTTTTGGATTAATAGTGATTTTTGGGATCTTTTCTTTCAGAGACCACTAAATGATGAGGAAATAGAGGAGGTCACAAATTTAATGCAATTGTTAAATATTCAGATACTCTCGAGGGTATCCGATAGTCTGGTGTGGAAGAGTAATGGTGCGAGTTTATCGGTGAAATAGTTTTTTTATATGCTGCTGCCTCTTATTATGATACCCACTCCAACCCTTTCATTTTCTCTCACAAGAATCTGGTTTGTGTAAAAAATCTGATTTCTCAAATCAATTTTTTTGTTGGTCATTGTTGCATGAGAGGATCTTGACTAAAGATAGGTTAAGAAAGAAATAACCCTACAGGAAGCCTTTATGTGCTTTAAATGAGAATGACGAGACTCTGAATCACTTGATGTTTCACTGCACATTCTCCAAATATGTTTTAGCAGTTTCTTGTCAAATTTTGGTTTTTCCTTTTGGATTGGCTAAATCGGTGGTTCAAAGCTAATCCATCCCGGTGTGTGGAGTGGTTAGGGCATATGTTTTTTCACGTGCTTATGTGGTGTGTGTGGAAAGTGAGAAATAAAAATGTTTTTTTTAAGAGCCGAGCAATCCATTTTTATCGAGATTAGAAAAAATATTGTGGAGGATGGATTCAACTTATAATATTTTTAGAAACTTATTTTTTGACACCTTCATGGTGTATTGACATTCGTTGATCTGGGTGAATTCCCCTTGTATCTTGTTTATTTTTTATCTTCAATAAAAATATTAGTGTTTGACAAAAAAAAAAAAAAATTCTTTATTAGTTCCCATCACACCCAATTTTAACCTTGAAAAATGTCAATTCAATAGAGTAATATTGTAGCTCTCCGCACCCTCGCGGAGGCAGCGTTTATAGGCATTAAACTTTTGTAAGAGCGTCGACAACAATTAGTTTATCAATGGGTCCTAAAGAAGCCCAGGTTGTTTTTTTGGCAAGTATCTGAACGACTCTAATTGACAATTCTATCTTTCTTGACGCGTTTTACCGAAAGAAGCATAGGTATGCAATGAGGTACGATTCTGACGAAGATTGGTGTAGTTGTAGTTGAAAAATCATAATGTTACCAAAGTATATTTAATCAACCTTACAAAAAAAAAAAAAAAAATTAAATTCTTTAGTGGCCTCTTAAGCTTATTCTAAACCATATAGAAGGCCCCTAAATAAATAATTTTTTTCACGGACTATTTTACAACCACACTAGCAGTCCGAGTCAACCAGCGATCCTATCACATTCCAAGTCTCCTATCTTCACATCTTCACCCGATTCTTTCCCTCCGATCCAATCCCATGAGACCAAAAATCTCCCAAAAACGTCTTTGCAGCATCCAAACTCGGAAAATAAGTAGGCTCAGAGAATACCCGAGTCAGCGAGTCATCCGATTCCACAGAAACCACAGCTCGGTTCCCATTTGCTTCCAAACTCCCCATCACCGTAACTATCAACTGCCTATACGAAAAGAAAAACTTCTTGATAGCCGATTCGACTGCCTGAAATCCTTGTAGCAAATGAATTTTCCCGACGTCTCCATTCTTGTGACTGCGGTAGACCTGCATGGCGGCTTCTTGAATTCTTGGACCACCCTTAGGATCAACCTCAACACCTAGTATCGTTGGAACTTTATGTTTTAGCTCTTTTGATAGTTTTGCCACCTCCATCAACCTACTTGATCTGAAACAGAATACTTCAGTTGATGAAAATGCTTTGATTCCCAGCTGGTTCTTTAGACGTAGGAAATCATTTGGATCCATTAGAAGGTGTAGATCTTCGATTTCTGATAACAGTTTCCATATACGCTCCAGTAACCAGCAATCACTTGCTGCGTTATCGAAATCATTACCGTCAATTCATCACTGATTCTGCTGAGGAGCTGATGAGATACGAAGATCCACGATTCCAAAATCTGGTGGGTGGTGAAGAGAGTATGGTTCTCATAATTATCGAGATTCTTAATCCTCTTCAAAGAATGTAAATCCGACGGTTTGCAAACCAGATCGTAATCCAGATTTGGTTTTCCAGACAAGTTGGGCTCACCGAGGCCCAAGTGTACGGACATCTCTGCATCTCGCACTCGATCGAGAACATGATCTTCGATGCGACATCCTCCGATTTTTGCCACGTGGCGAGTCTAGGTAACAAACTTGCTTCGCTTGCTTTGCTCACCATATGAGTTGAACCTGCTGGGAGCTTCCACACCTCAGCTGAAGAACTTCCGGTTCGCGCCAACACGCCATTCGAGGTACTCAAATCAACGATTGGAGCTGTTCCATCTTTGCTCTCGTCTTCACATAGAGCCGCGATGAGTTCAATCTGGTGAGTTGTTAACGATTCGAGCCTTCGTTTCCATTCTCGCCGATTCACGTAGGGTCTTGAATCAGATAACACAATAGACACGAACCGGAATGTGATTTCTAAAGCTTGTAAGGCCGGTTTGAGAAGTGACTCGTTACTCCAATCTGGAAAATCTTTCTGACTCCATAGTTTTGCGAGCTCGGGAAGGCGAAGGTACTGCTCGTAAGCAGCACACGCAGATGATGATGATGAAGACATAGGTGATTCCCCTAGTTTAACCGGAGATTTGATCGAATTACCACCGTTCGATTTGTTTCTTGTGAGTTTCGGAGACGTGCACACCATCTTCTTAGAATTGCAATCCATATCCATCATCTTCGCGAAATATAAAATGATGTTTGAAAGAAAGAAAGATAGAAAGAAAGATTTCTTGAATTTATTGTTTGTTGTGTGTGTTTTGGTTCTTAGATATGTAGATAGAAATGAGAAGGTATTTATAAGGTGAATAATATAATTTAGAATGAGATGGGAGGAAGGAAAAGCGTGTCGAAAGCACTCAAGAGACGGAAGAATTCAAACTCGCTGCGGTGGAGAAATATGATTTAATTAAATTTTTTGACATTTTAAAATTGAATTAAAAATATTAGAAAAGTAAATTAAGCTTATCCATTTAGCTGACCTACTATAAAACTAAACAGGAATTCTAAATGTCGAGGAAATGAGCGAGGAAACCAGCTAGGGCAGGCAGTGAGGTGGAGGGAGAAGAGCCATTCACTTTCTTCGAAATGGGCATAAGAAAAGTCAATACACACATCTCGAAGAGAGTGAATGACTCTCCTCCCTCCACCTCACTCCCCTCGCTGGTTTCCTCGCACATTTCCTCGCTATGTAGCCTTTCTCAAAACTAAAACATGCCCCATGCTTTCTAGACAACCAAATCCAAATGGTATGGACCTTCAGTTGAAGAATATTTACATGATTTGCCATGATAAGGTTAAATTAAGGCACATCGTTTACGTGGGAAGACTCGAAAAATGTTTGTATGCTGGCTTAAGATTAGAATGGGAAACCAATAAAAAAAAATAATCATGGCAATCGCCCACCATTTTTTTTGGGTCGAATACATAAATTGTGCAGTGATGTGAGTTTTCGAGCCAGTGGATATGAACATTGGACATTGACACCGCTTTTACCGGAATGTATCATGTGTAATGGAACGACAATCTTGTAAGGAATTAGATTTAGTGAGCAAGCAAATCCAGTCAGGTGCTACTTTTCTGGGCAAACTTTTCTGAGATCATCTTAAACCTCAAGTCATTGTTTGATTCTCTTCCATCGTATACAAGGAAGCTAATTTTGTAGATGATACCAATTTTTATACAAATCATAAATAAATAGCTTTCAAGTGACGATTATCAGATTGAAACTCCCTTTCGTGTTGGGAACATTTTCAATTGTACTTATTATAATGCTTTATCATTATGATTACTTATAATCAATTGGATCACGAAACTAATAACAAACCAACCATTTTAGGTTTGTTATTTTGCATTTAGGATGCTTTAGGCATGTCACCCTCCATACTTCATTACCTTCGCCTTTCGCGCATCAATAAAAAGGGGACAAACATGATTTCTATTTTACAAGAGGGAATTATCTGAAAATCGAAAGTTTTTATTAAAAACTCTATCGATATAGACCACCAAATCCATTCCACAAACACCATTTTCATCGGATTAAATTTCACCATCCTCTGATATGGATGTTCCACAAATAACAAAATCAATTCATATCATCCATTATGATTGTCCCTTCATTTACAAGTCTGGTCTAACTCTTGGAATTAAACATGATTGCAAGTCCAATAAGTAATTTCAAAACAGGTCTTTCTTACATTCAGACTTCCTCATATCACCTTGTTTTTAGAGTAAAGCATAACCCATTGATATTTTACTACTTCTGGAAAAATATTAGGTGGAAAAATCAACTAGTGTGGTTCAGCTGGTAATGGATAAGTCTATATCTTGGTCTCCATTTTCCACAGTTTCGCGACAACAGTGAGTGTGTGGTCTAACTTTGATTTAACTAATCCCCCGTGTTTACCGGTCCATCTATTTTATATGTCAAAACAAGAATGCTCTAAATCGCTATGGATTTTTTATTAAAAAGCAACCCTAAACCTTTACAATAATAAAATCGAAAAACACAGTTACGATATCTCGAAAGGATAAGTCACTTCTAATGACTAAATATAAAGAAGGTAGCTCCATACTAACGCTCTAAATTAAAGAATTAGATTTTATAATTAAAAAGAGTGATTCTACACAGCGAGGAAACGGGCAAGGGAAGTGACGTGGCAGGATGGAAACCGTTCACTCTACTTGGGATGCATGCCATCATTTTTGGTATACGTATCTCGAGCAGAATGGACAATCTCCACCCTGCCACGTCGCTTTCTTTGCCTGTTTCCTCGACATTTAGAATTCTCCAATTAAAAAATTTCACCGTTCTTTCAAAATCACACTTATCTCTAACTCCAAACTTTTGGCTGGACCAGACATTACCTCATTTCTAATTCGCCGTTGTTGGAGCCAATTCCGCACAATTTTGGCCAACCAATCAAATGGCTCGTCACATGGCCTTTCCAAACTTGGTCGCAGCTTTAGCCCAACACGTGGAGTGTAGGTCGCTTGTTCTCACCCACCGTAAAACTACTCCACTTGTTCATAAATCGTGCTGATTTGACGGTCATGGTGATCGTTGGGATTCCGACACGTGGCGGTGATAGTCGGCAGTGGGATCGTGACTGATAGTAAGTTGGTCCGCTGGTTTTACAATGACAGTTGGACACGTGTCAGTTTTCAATTGAAGTCCACCTTCTTTGACTATTTAATATTATCTAGTTGAACTGGTTTGACTTTAAAGTTAGTCAATTAGTTGCCTGGTTTGTAGGCAAGGAAGCATTGTGTTCCTTTCTTTATTTCTTTCACACCAATTTGGATAACAACATGTAAATGTAAAGAAATTTGAGGTGCAAAGTGTTTTAGATGCCGTGTGGATGTCGTAAAATTATATACTGGGGTCGTATTTGACACATGGTGGATTCACGTACATCCTTTTGTATCGTCAAAGGACTAAGGAGATCGTATAAGGCAAGACATGTAGTATGATTGGTGTTGGATCGAAAATAATATTTTTTCGATGGTATCAAGTTCTGTAAATCTATTGCGTGGTTGGTTTTGCTGAAAAGGAGAGGAATTTATGAAATGCACTTGGAGTGGAAGGTAACATTGTTTGTTGATGATCCAATTTAAGTGGGGGACCTAAAGAGAGGTGGCTAGCTTTAGATTGGTGGGATGGGGGATATCATGCATGGTTTTTAATTTTAATTTTCTTTTTGCCTTCTTTTGCCAATTCTCCATGTTACGTGTAAAGGAGAAGAATGTCAGCAACATTTAATGATAGACTTGTGACGGATGAAATCACATATTTAGAATTTAAATCATGTCCACAACATTTAAAGTAAAAAAAAAAACTCAATAAATTACCAATTTAACGATAAGCTTATGACGGATGGAATCACAGACTTAGAATTTAAATCCAGTCCACAACATTTAAAGTTAAAAAAAAAAAAAAAAAAAATAACCCTAAGGAAAGAAGTAAGTCTACTGTTTGTAAAGTTAAGGGAAGGTACCAGATAAGTGATTGGAATAAGAGTGATGCTAGATGGCAAGGAAATGAGCGAGGAAACCAGCGAGGGGAGTGAGGTGGAGGGAGGGGAATCATTCCCTTTTCTCGAGATGCATGTGTTGAATTTTCTTGCACACATCCCGAGAGGAGGAAATGGTTCCCCTCCCTCCACCTCACTCTCCTCGCTGGTTTCCTCGTTCATTTCCTCGACATTTAGAATTCCCCTTGGAATAAATTAGGCTGGTTAGTTCATCCACAATAATTGATGTCAATAACATTTAAATTTGCAAGTAGATATCAACTAAAAATACTGGCTTTGGTATGTCGATTATGATGGCTCAACAGTCACGCATGCACGATATTGACTTGGTAATTAAAATGAGTTATTGGAATTTTTTTCGATTGGTCATTACAGATATTTCTAGAATCGATCCAAGCAAGCAAGTTCAGCACGATTAAGACATTGGTTCAAAATATTTCCCACACCCTTAGCTAACTTTCAACGATTATTATTGTAGACTTTTACGCTGTGTGCCAAAATCTAAACAAAATAAACCCTATAGAATGCAAGAACTTGCGACTAATTCTTAGCTCATAACTTTCTTAGAAACAAAGCATAAGATAAGATTTTCTTCCACCAACTTGTTGAAAGTGGTCAGATTAAGTTTGTGATTTTTCCTTACACTTAGTGAGAAAATTACGAACGTTTTACACTAGTCTCCCCTTCCTTTTTATTAAATAGACAGTTTTATATAATTATTAAAGAGACTATAACAAGGGACAGGATCATGAGATTCTCGTATTTGACTCAAATACAAATCCAAATAGTTGGCCATTAGATTGTTGTTGATCCTATGATTGATAATAACAACCCAAACTAAAAAGATTAGTCCTAAAAAAATAAAATTCAAAGAATATAAAAAGAATTTTTTTTCTCTTGCTTTCCTTATTATTCTTATGCACGACTTTTGTAAGGTTTCAATTTCTCTTAAAAAAAAAATAAAGGAAATCTCTCAAAATTTCAAAAGAAAAAATGGAAAGAAAATCTCTCATAAAAAAAAATGTTCTGATGGGTGCAATCTCTCATACAAACTGAGTTCAGTTTTGTAACGTTTCAATAAATTAGAAGAAAAATAATGGCTAAATACATTGCTTTGAATCCTTCAACGATTCAAAATTTTAAGGAACAAAGATATGAGAAATAAGAAGAGAAAAACCTAGGGAAGAATAAGAGGAAAAGCAAGAGAAACAAAAAAAATTTGGATTCTCTGTTTGTATTTTATTTTAGCATACTTAGAAAAAAAAAAAAGAATAAGAAAAGTAAGAGAAAAAAAATCATGAATTCTCAATTTATATATATATATATTTATTTATTTTTGGAAAATTAATATTTTTAGATTGATTTGTTATTGTTAATGGTAGGATCAACAATAATTTATGACCAATTATTTAGGTTTATATTTGAATCAAATACATGAATCTCCGGATTGGGTCCCATATAACAATTATTAATATATTTGGAAACAATTAGTCTAAGATATGGCTGCAGAATTGGCATTGGGTCAGGTCAACCTTAACCAAGATTGGCTGATTGGGTCTAAAATTGTAGCAAGTCCTCAGTCTCTCAATCCTCATCCTTATCAAACTAACAACAAATGTTAGCCTTTAGTTGAGTGGCTTTCAGTGATGGACTCCAGCCCAATCCTAATTAACTTGACTACACTTTGAATATGAAAGAAATCTCAATCAAATCTCTACTCGGGAAGGCAGGAAGAAAATACCAGGTTCAACCAAATTCTTAGGTTTAGTTTGTGGAAGAAACTATGAATCCATACAAATGTTGGGTGTGATAAGATGGGATTGAGAGAGGTCTGTATCAAGGATTATGATTTCATTTTTCGAGTTAATTTTGATCTCCTGATTTTAAGAAGAAAAAACGTAAAATTTATTAAAATACATGAATGCACATATAATGAATTTCAAGATTATATGAAATATATGAAAAAAAAAATACAAGTAAATAAATCTATTAAATGAAGTTTAAATACCAATAAATGAAACAAACATAAATTCAATACAGAGTTAATAATTAAGAAATAGACGACAATTATGAACAAATTTGTTACCCATTAGTCAAAAATAGGAGTGCAGAATTGGGTTTGGTAGGCAGTGGGTCAGTCTTGACCCAAATTAGGTCTAATATTGGAGAAATCTTCAATCCTCGTAGTTATCAAATGAAATAAAGTTGTCACTTTAAATTGTGTTGAGTGGATTTGTGTTGTTGAATGATGGACTATGGCCCAAGCCTAATGAACTAGACTAGACTTTTTAATGTGAAATCAAATCTCAATCTGATCTCTACTTAAGAAGGTACGAGGAAATAACCAGGTTCAAGGTTTTTGGTTTGGTCTGTGACATTTGGTAGGGTTGAGACTTGAGAGGTCTGTATGAGCATGAATGTCATGGTCTAAATCTAAAGTCTAAACTCGCCTAATTTGATCTTTTGGGACCCAACTCAACAATATGGGCTTCTGGCCAACGTGTTCGAAATGGCCGGCCCAACGTTTTAAAACTAAAGACATAAAACCTCTGATTATTCAAGTTTAATCAGGTCCGCAGTTTTTTTTTTTTTTTTAGTTGGATGATCATATGGTTTACATGGTTCCGTATACGTATAGAGGTGGGCATCCCATTCCATGATCTTGATCTCATCTCGGTCTCATCTCGTCCCGATTTTTTCGAGTTCTCTTGGGATTGATCAATTTCATCCTAATCCCTCCCTGTCTCAATCTAGAAAGGAATGAAATTGGGATGAAGATTTTCAATATCTCTCATCCCATTCCGACCCGAATTAATTTATGTAATATTTATTATTATTAATTTTAATAACTCAACAATATGGGCTTCTGGCAACATGTTCGAAATGGCTGGCCCAACGTTTTAAAACTAAATACATAAAACCTCTGATTATTCAAGTTTAATCAGGTCTGCAGTTTTTTTTTTTTTTTAGTTGGATGATCATATGGTTTGCATGGTTCCGTATACGTATAGGGGTGGACATCCCATTCCATGATCCCGATCTCGTCTCAGTCTCATCTCATCCCGATTTTTTCGAGTTCTCTTGGCATTGATCAATCTCATCCTGATCACGCCTCATCCCAATCTAGAATGGAATGAGATTGAGATGAAGATTTTCAATATCTCTCATCCCATTCCGGCACTACACCAAATTTGTATTGTTGTAACAATCCCAAAATTGTATCACTTTTAAAGTATAACAATCCACCTAACAATTTTACACATTTTCACAAAACAAAATGATACAATAATTGTATCACCATCAAGAGTATGGTTATAAAAGTGATACTATTCATGATGATCCAACTTATTGTATCATTTTTTTGTGTTATTATTTTTCATTTTTTGACTAAATTTAGTTTTGACTTGAAATTATTTGGTGGATTATAACATCTCAAAACTGATACTGTTTTGAGAGTTGTTACAAAAGTGGCAATTTGGTGTAGTGCGGCTAGGGGTGGGCACGGTTCGATTCGATTCCAAAATTTGAGGAACCTAACTCGAACCGTTTAAAATTTTAACGGTTTCGATTCGGATCGATTTCTCTATTTTGAACGTTGGAACCGAACCCTAACTTTTATCATTTACAACGGTTCGGTTCCTACGATTCCAAACGGTTCCTTGAAAAAAAGAATCTAATTTCATTACATCGACAAGATACAACAAAAATGGGCAAAAAACATAAAATAGGATTTCATGTACATGGCATAATCCACATTTTCACTTTATCTGTGCAATTATTCGTTAGACCACATAAGGTTCGAACAGATCCATCAGCAATGCTTATCAGCATTTCTCATTTTTCTCATCCAGAATTCCAGATTAGAAAAGAACAAAGTTCAGTCTTACCCATTTCAAGTTTCACCATGACTTGTGCTAAGATCGCATTAATTGATCGGGTTCAATGCACTAAATGTTGATTAATCTGACTATCCACCACTACCTCTTGTGTTTGTTGGCCTGTCATTTTTATAGTCACAACTCACAAGCATTGCCAATAAACATGATTTGCTATATTCTAAACAAAGTAGTATATTGAATAATCACTACCAACATATGAACAAACAACCCTCTCACTCACCTCATGCCAATGGATCTCTACAGTTCTTAATTTCCGTACAACTTGATGAGGAACTTGGGTACTTGTAGCCACCTTGGAGATCATCAATATACATAACTAATGAATGATTTTGTGCATCGAATCATTGACTTATAACACAATAGGATGATCATCCATGACTATACTACTGAATATTGAAGATCTCATATTAGTGACTCCCAAAGATCAAATGAGCTCCACTAAGGGGATTAGTTCCTCTTGCCTCAGATTTTGCTCCATTTGAAGTAGGTTCCTGTTGAACAATTTGCTTGATCTTCTGCAAAACATACACTGAAATTTTTGTCTGCAATGCAATCCAATCCAATCCAATCATATACACAAACATACACTGAAAGAATCATAGAATGAAATTCTCAACTCATTGCATATTTTCATGGAGCGGGCTTTGAAAATTTGCATTGCATCTAAAATTACATCGACAAGATACAACAAAAATGGGCAGAAAACATAAATAACAAAAGGCATGAAAACATACAGAATCTCGGCAGACTGCTACTGAATCACATTCAAATATTGACATACTTAAAGTCTGAATTTCCCTCTTGAAACATTCATATCTACTTGTCAGATTCAACATACACTGTTCAGCATACAAATCAACATACATTGTTCTGCTTTTACATAGTGAACAATTAACTCAAATTACATAAATAAAGTTCTACTTTTTCAGTATCACATGATTGTTTGATATGTACAACTCACTTTATCAGTATATTACTCACTTATTCATAATTTACATGCAATTTTTGCAACCGCACTTGAAATATATTATGTCCACATGGAATTTGCAAATGTGTGGAATGTATCTTATAACACTCCATGGTCCAAAATAGAAATGGAACTACCGCTGCTACACTTAGGGACACAAGGAAGTAAATATTTCTTTTATCATCACTAGAAAGGCTGTGAGGGATAAGGGGTAATGAATGCGTGTAGGAAAGAGATAAGGAACCAGAGCTATAAACCCAACTCTATAAATCAGCATTCCCAGACTTCATCAATTTAACAATAAAACAAGATAGTAAGGGAAAATAATAATTTACTCACACTTTTTTGTGCAACCAAAGGAAACAATCTGATTTGAAACTTGAAAGGAGAGATGGTGTTGAACAATCCAGAAAAACATGCTCACCTGTGGAAGCAAATGGAATTTAATGAGATAGTAAAACAAACAACAATTAAAATCATGCAAGATCTGAAACATATCAGCTACAATTAATAGGCAATTTCCTCCATATGTTTTATCTTTTCTTGCACTTATGCTTGTAATTATAAGCCAAATGTTAACAAACAAGAAACTGGTGTAAGAACTGAAAACAGAACCTTAATGCTAATAGTGTGGTCGCCGTAGTACATATATCTAAAGAGGACTTTATTTCCATATTCAGAGGGTTGAAAATGCTTTATTTTCTCAAACAACTAATAAATGTTGATGACACTGCAGTGAGATTACATTTGTGGCTTCACTTGACAATAGCAATAACATATTCTCTATAAAGACCAGAAAGCTAATCCGGTCCTTGGTAAAAAGACCAGGGTTGAAAAAGTTGTTAGTTTATAAGGCAAAGCTCATGCCAAAGACAAGTGTGTTGTATCAAATCAGTCAAAAAGACTCAGAAATAGGTAATAGATAGTATACCTTTCCTCAACAAATATTTTCGAATATTTTTACAATATAAAGAATTAGCGTATACCACTAAAAGGGTCAGATTAGAAAATCAGATCTTGTTATGATTTAGATACACACCTGAGACGAGAATCAGATCTTGAGAAAATCAGATCGAAACATCTCTGTGGCTCTGTCCGATCCGAAAAAAGTCTAAAACCCATCAAGATCGAAACTACAAAGTAAATAACAAGTTGTAATCATCAGAAGAACACCAAACTCAAGTTATTTGTCGAAATTTATGTCTATATAAACGAGACTTGGAGCCGTGAACAACGATACAACAAAGTAAAAGCAAATCGATTGCATGAAAGATAATAAATTGACAAGGGAGATGTTCGATTAAAGATTGAGAGAGGATGAAATCAGTGGAAGGAAATTTTATTTTACCATGTTTTTGAGAAACTAGGGTTAGAAATGAGAGAAACTAGGGACTAGGGTTAGAAAATTTACCGTGTTTTGAAGATTTCATCAGGAACTCAGGAAGATTTTGCTCGCGAGTCGCTGCTGTGCTGCCTGCTCGTGCTTGTGGAGAGAAGAGGCGAAGAGCTCTTCGTTGTGGAGAAATGAAATGAGAGGAGAGGAGAACTTAGTTAGGGTTAAAAACTAAAGTAATGGGTTGGGTATATATTCGGTTCGAAACGGATCAGAACCGAACTGTTTGAAAAAAAAAAAAAGAAGGAACCGGAACCGGAACCGAAACCGAATCGTTTAAGAACGGTTCCGGAACCGAACCGAATCGTTTCACATTTTTAAAAATCAGAACCGAACCGTTTGGAGTAAAACGGTCCGGTTCGGTTTGGATCCGCGATTCCTCGACCCGTTTGCCCACCCCTAAGTGCGGTCCGAAATAATTTATGTAATATTTATTATTATTAATTTTAATATCTTAATTAAGACTGCAATTTTTTGGATACTCACATAACATCTACTCTAGAGATAGCACACACTTTCCCCTTCATAGCAATTCAACAATTAAAAGTTCGTACCTAAGATCCAACCAACCCAAACTTAGCTGTGACATGGCTCATAGAGCTGGCCAAGACCTCTTTGACCCAAATCACCAACCTTATATGTTTGATCATAATTCAAAAGCTATGAATTATGATGCTCAACACGCGTGAAAGCTTATAGTATTGGATGAACATTTTTATTACCAACAAGCACTTACTTTTGGCAGAATGCTTCATGTCCTCGTTGCCACAATGGCAACATAGAGAGGATAACAACAGTTCAAATGCTTAGCAAAGGTTGAGTCATTAACAAAGTTCTAAAATTGTCTGTCTTGAGTTGAGTTGGTTCAAATACTAGGGTTTCTCACGTACTCATGTGGTGTGTGTGAAATGAGAGAAATAAGAGGGTATTTGAATTGCTCAACAGATCAGAACACTATATCGTTATCAAGATTAGGGAATTGTTGTGGAGGATGGGGCTACTTGAAGAGTATAATATCAGTCATGAGTACAGGGAGACGAACATGATTGCAGACAGATTGGTGAGTTTACTACCAAATGCTGCATTTATGGAGATCACTCCAAGTTCCTTTGCGCAGGACTTGGAGGACATTATTCATGAAGACAAATCATGGAAGATATATCTGATAATGTAGTATTCAATTTTCTTATGGTTTGTGGATCCTAAATAATCCCAGCTCGTTTTTAAAAAATAAAAAAATTTCCATTTTCATTCCCACAAAACCTAATTTTGAAATCTGTCAATTGGTGAATAATGCCCTTATGTGTACTTAAAAAAATGAGTCATTCGATCGTCAACATGGGTGGATGCCCTCCAATGGTCACTAAAAACATTATTCACACATGATGGAATCTAGCTCATACATAGAATTTTCAACAGTTCACCATTTTAAACTTTAACTTTGGAGCTACGCACACAAGTCTATATGAGATGCGTAACTCCGGTGACATGGAATATGACCAACCCCTTTTCTAGCAATGCTTTATGTTGGAAGTGTGAAACCTCAACATTTTAAGCATTTGGTCATATTTGGAAGCACTGAAATGCACCCTCAAAGCTCAATAAGACCCAAAATTTGTGAACTTTCCATTGGAAATGTGCTAGTAAGATATCTCACAATCTCCAATTTAGTCATAATTGTTAGACTTTATCAGAAATGCTCTTGACCATTCACATGTCACTTAACCTCATTAATCAGAGATCAACCACATGTTTAACCAATGCAACGTCATCTTATCACATAAATAATTGAAATGAGGCCCATATGAACCACATTTTTTTGGGTTAAAATATACTTAATATTAACTAAGATTACAAAATGATCCGGTAGAAGTTGCAAGGTCATGAGCCTCCTTATTGAGGTCTCTAGAGATATAGTTACAATACAAGTTCGAATGAAAATAAAGAATGTCTTAATATTATGTATAATGGGTCGCCACATCCAGTGGATATCGATCTCACTATCCTCTAAGTTACTATGCAGGATGGAGTGGATAGCAGTTTTCCATTGTCTTGTCTGAATCAAAAAAAGGGTTGTTTCAGCAGCAAGACATTCTGCCATTGTACTATCATAGACTTTCCCTTGGATCTTCTACATCATTTTCGCGCAGACCCTACCTTGAGCATCGACCGCAAAAACTCATAGAACGCCCTGTTGAAAAGAGGCAAAGAAATTGGCATCATAAGTAACAATAATCATATCATGATCGAGCCTAGGTGAAGGTTCTGTACAGAGAGTTAAGGCAATGATGTTCAATGGTATGGAGTTGACTTTCGATAATTAGATGTTGGGAAGATTGATTTCATGAAGGTGATATTGGGACAACATTATGTGGTTGATTATGGGATCAAGAATCGATGACCTCATTGTCCAGGACGTGATGCAGATAGACTATTTTTAGAGTGGCGGTCACAGAATGTGGAGTTTCAAATCATTGTCTTATCCATTGCTTCCAATTATGTTGGACAGATCGAAGGAGTTGCTGGATGGAAATTTTTCACCTTAAAAAAATAATGCTATTGCGAAGATGCCAAATGGAGAAAAATGATCACAGTGAATTGAGACGACATTTCATCCTGAAGAGTGGTGTGAGCTGAGGCGGTGTCCCACATGAAGGATAAGAAAGTGGGAGACAAGCCGTCAGTCACATTGGCTCGGAGCCAATTGATCGGGAGAGGAGTCACGAGCCAAAATGTCATATGATTGAATAGAGAAATAAAAGATGTGCGACTTCCTCTTTGTGGTTATGATAAAAGAAGCAACAATCATCAACATGCACATGGATCCTTGACAAAATTGGTCATGGTGGGGAGCAGGTTCTGGGAGATTTTCCAGAGGAGAAAAAATGCATTTAGCAGGGCCTTTATGTGCCACAAGTCCTGAGCAATTTAATGCTGAGTTGAGAGGTAGGGGAATTGAGAGAAGAGGATGAAGGTTCCAGTGCATCCATATCAAATTTTGGTAGCACGTTTGTCCGATAAGGCACCCCTTCTATCAAATTTCCAAATTGGGGTGTCAGGGGAGACCGAAGGTCTAATGATAATGTTCAGAATGTCCTTAGCCACATGACTAGGAAACAAGGATTCGACACGAGCAATGTTCCACTGTATGTGCTGTCCCACGGAATGTCAGAGGGGATTGATTGAGAAAGACAGTCAGCCAACACAAAACTTGATTTAACCCAACAATCTTGCCAAAGATCGATCTCACTGCGTGACATGATTTGCCACAACAGGTGTCGTTTCATGTTGGTCAAGGCAGTGAGTGTCCCTCGCCAAAGTCAAAGTGGCAATGGAGAGAGGCGAAAGAGGTATATGAACCACATTCATTTGACACCATAATATCTCTCATTAAGACCCCCATGTATCGTGTCTATGCAATAATTGAGTGAATTTTACCAACTTAATAAAAAATTACCATCTATAACCTAGAGATAATAAATGAAAATCATCCAACCGTCACCACCATAAACTCACTTTTTTTAAACTCTTAACAAAACTCTATTTGGCGGGAACCGCACGCACACTTTCCCGCTCAAAACCCATCACTATAGATCATCCTCCTTACAAGCCCTAATTCACTCCCACCTCTCACAAATCTCAAACCATCCCCAAATCTCCTCACCATGCCAAGCATAATCAGCACTAATGGCTCCTCTACAATCTTTGCCGAAATCGAAGACAAAGAGACGAGATCAATCAGATTGGAGGCTACCACTCACCAAAAGAGGCGTTTGAGATCCAATTCCACTCCGGAAGATGAGATCTCTCCAATCCATTCTCCGCCAAAGCATTTATCTCCTCCAGTGTGGAAATCCCCTCGCAGATGCATCAGCAGCAGCCCAAATGCGAACCCGATAGTAAGTTTTCATCTAATTCATTAATTTCTTGTCGATTTAGTTTACTGGATTTCGATATCGATTTGGTTAATATTGGATTGTTTTGGAACAATTGCAGGGGATTCGAGACGGATCTGTAGTTGCAAGGGTTTCGAAGTCGCCACGGAAGAGATTGGCGGATTGTTTTGCGGAGAAACCTAAGTGGAACCCCAAAGGTAAGCTTGATTGATTAATTATGGCTTCAGTTAGGGTCAAATTGTTGAGCCCATCAAATGTTTGATAGAGGTTTGTGTTTGTTAATTGTGTAGATAGGGAGCAGATTTGCGCGGTGAAGGAAGTGCTGCACGTATCGATGGCACCACCTTTGGTTGTGTGTAGAGAGGAGGAGCAGAACAAGGTGTTGGAGTTCTGCAAGGGTTGTATTGAGCAGGAGAAAGGTGGGAGCTTGTATTTGTGTGGGTGTCCTGGGACTGGGAAGACGTTGTCGATGGAGAAAGTGAGGCAGAATTTGCTTGGATGGGCAAAAGAGGTAATGGGAATCGAAATTTGCCTAGTAGAGCGCAGTTTATTTCGTTTGATAGATTTTTCAATTCAATGAAATTGCAATAACTCTATTGCAATATATTTCGTAATTTGGTGGATTAGAGTGTTTGAATGAATTGAGTTGTAATGTGGATTGTTCTCAAATCATGTTGAGGTCACAATTGGTATAATTTCATCAATTTAGATTAGGGTTGTCAATCAATGATCTTAAGCATCAATATTATGAATTTCCAGTTCTTGAAGTAAATTATCATTATTGCGTTGATCATGACCAGGCGGGATTTCAGCCACCGAATGTATTGGCAATGAATTGTACTTCACTTGCAAATACGAGTGATGTTTTCAGCAAGGTAAGAAATCCTAAAACTTGCTTTGTATGGTCTCAAACGAAGATGCGCTGATCTGCTGTGTGCACCCTTGCAGGTATTGGAAGTGTACCAACCGTGTAAGAAGACCAACGGTGCTTCATCAGCTCTTCAAAATCTTAAAAAAATATTTTCTAAACAGTCATCAGGTGGCAAAATGACGTAAGCAGTGCATCCACACCTTGTGTTTCCATTTCTCTTTGATGAACATATTAATGAGTATAACACTTTTGCATTATATTTTCTGACTTGAATGATGATTAATATGCCCAAATTTGCATTTTGTTAAGGCTAATTATCGCAGATGAGTTGGACTATTTGATTACTAGAGACCGATCGGTGCTTCATGATCTTTTCATGCTCACGACTCTCCCATTCTCCACATGTATATTAATAGGTATGCGTAGTTAAATATTCATAGTGTTATTAACTTATTATAATCTTTCAAGTTATATGTTAATGTTATGTCTCATCTATATAAAAGAAATTGCACAATATTTAATAGCATGTTTTCCGCCTTTGCAGGCATAGCAAATGCAATAGACCTAGCTGACAGGTTTCTGCCAAAACTTCAAGCTTTGAATTGTAAGTTTCTTGCCCTCCACGTTCACATTTCTACTGTTTCACAATCTTCCTTTTGCCTTAATTGAATGCCATTAACAAGAATTTTCTAAGCTCAAATAGTAGTTCCATTAGGAATATGGATGATGCAATGTCTTTGTTTCCTTGTATGTCACACTCTTCTGCTTTTTTCATATACACGATCCTTTGGGTTGTGTGTGTTCCGTGCTGATATAAGTAGATCACCGCTGAACGAGTTTGATTTTTCTTACTTACCTTTTTGTCCCGTGTTTAGGCAAGCCCACAGTAGTAACTTTTCGGGCATACTCCAAAGATCAGATCCTCAGAATCATTCAGCAAAGGCTTGTGGTAGTTTCTTAGAGCCCTGCATTTTTGCTTATAACTATTTATAATTTCGTATCATTTAATTTTTTTTAATGAAGAAGGCTAGCCTCTCTTCTCTGAAATGATTTGCTGTTTTAACAGCCCTAACTCATTCATAATTGTTGTTTTGATAGGCTCTGCCATACGATGTTTTTCATCCACTAGCATTAGAGCTTTGTGCTAGAGTGAGTTCAATTCCATCACATAGTAATTGCTGACTCTCAATCATTTTCTGATAGAATTAGAAAAATGTGACCAAAAAGATTACCGCGCTTGTGAAGCAAGTTATGCTAATTCATATGAATTTTACAGAAAGTTGCAGCTGCATCTGGAGATATGAGGAAAGCCTTATGTGTTTGCAGGTCAGTTATGCTCTTCAATCCCTATCATTGTATTGTATAGCTACTAATAGCTCAATTGCTTAAATTGTCGTTTTAGTTCAGTACATTTTGTTGTAAACTATGATATACTCTTGAACATGAGTTTAATCCTAATATATTTAGTGCAGTTTCCATAATTATATGACCCAATGCAAATTTCCCCAAACACAATTGAACTTTGTCTTAATCCATCATTGTAGCTGCACACATGTGCAACCTGCAGTTTGATAGATCTTTTTCTGGTGGTTTCAGGAGTGCTGTTGAGATGCTAGAGGCAGAGCTCAAGGATACTGTTATTGAAATCAACTTATCACAAACAGTGAATGCATCTCTTTGCGAAGCAACAGCTCCTACAACTGAGTGTGCACCAAAGCAAGAAACATACATTGTAACTTATTTATCTTTAACCCCCTTTTTCTTTACTCTAAATTCTGCACATTGGTTTTTCGATGTTAGTCATCCTTGTATCTTAGTGGTCTTGAAACTTTTGCAGGTAGGGATTGACCATATGGCTTTAGCTTTATCAAAGACCTTTAAATCGCCTGTAGTGGACACCATACAATCACTTCCTCAATATCAACAGATGATTCTTTGTTCTATGGTTAAACTTATCCGCAGAGACAAGAAGGATACTACTGTTGGAGAGGTTTGTTCTCTTTCAAATGATCCATGTAATTATAATTCTAAAGTGGTATACAAAACACTAAAGGCTGATGTTTTGAGCATCTGCCTGCAGCTAAATAAATCTTATTCTGATATCTGCAAATCAACCGAATTCCCGTCAGCCAGCTTCCTGGAATTTTCAAACATGTGTAGAGTGTTAAGTGACCAGGTCCGTAGAATGTCAATGTTACAAATTCATTTTATTCTGATATCAAATTGTGGTTGATGTTGGAAATCAATTTACAGAAGAGTATACTTTATGATACAGGGGATTCTTAAGATTGGTCAGTCACGAGAGGAACGATTAAAGAGAGTTACACTAAAAGTTGACAAAGATGACATTACTTTTGCTTTGCAGGTATGAACAAAACTTTCAACTTCTAAACCAAAGTTTTTCAATGCATGAAGAGGAATCTTTATCTAATTTTTGTGTGCATCGTTACTTTGGTGCAGGGAATTCGATTCTTCCGAAATTGTCTTCAGTAGTTATTGGGAGGGTAACGTAAACTGTTGGTACAGAATAATGTAATGTAACAAAAACTCAGTTTTCAACAAATATATACCCATGGCCTAATACAAGAAAACCAAAGGCCTATAGAAATGTACCCAAGACTTCAATACATTCTGTAACAATACTAGTCTAGGATCTTCTGTCTTGACAAATATTGTTTACTGAATTGAGGACTTTAAGTTTTCTTTTTTACCTAAATCCTCTAACCACTACACCATATATAGAACAATGTCAATGTTCTGGGCCATCCCTTAACATGGAAACTATATGATTGATCTATCAACTTAGGTTGATGAAACATCAAGTTTCCTTTGTCAAACCAGTTGATATATGAAATATTTGTTATCGAAGTTTGCATGTCAAAAATCAAACATAAGTCAATAAGTTAGTGAGAAATCACAATTTCAATAGTGCATCGTGCAATTTTTTAACACATTCTATATTCGTTCAATTTTTACGCAAAAGCATAGTAAAAATCAAGAAAACTAACCAACATTTTTAGTTTTTTTTTTTTTTACCACTAAAGTAATGGTATGGGACTAATCGATTTCCTTCTTCAATACCATTGAGTTTGGACCAAACCAAGCAATGAACAGTAAAGTTTACATTGGGATGAGTTATGGGCTTAAATTTTAACAATCGAGCAATTTTTATTTTTTCACCCTACAGGGAAAATATCAGATCACAGATAAAGAGAGTATTGGTAATTTGTGTTCCTTTACCAATAATTATCATCATAATTAGGTTGAATTTTGGAATTGGAATTAGGTTCAAGTACACATCACAGGTGGAGGATGTAACTATCTTTTGATTATGGATGGGTCTATTTGGTTGCACGGAAAATATATATAAAAATTGAAATTGTTTTCATGAATCCGATTCCGAGACTCCACTCTTGGATTTGAATTCTCATGAGTAGTGGGAAAACAGTTTTATGCAAAATCGATTTCCAGTTAATTATAATATCTAAATTAAGTTAAAAATAGGCACGAGGAAGTGTGTAGGAAATCCCTCAAACACACTTCGTTGAGCCTATGATAATATAAGGATTAAGCGTTACGCAACTAAAAAGCAATGGATGTGATTCCACAGTGCGAAAGATAGCAGGACCATTTCAGGATAGAAAGAAATCTTTATAATGGAAAATGACCTATGAATCAATTATACTAGTGTTATTTGGCTGAAATTGACAAACAAGTTGCCCTTAAGCAGTTATAATTATAACAAATTGAAATAAATGACCCATGGATCCATTTCAGGTCTATTATGCCGTTGAAAAAGAATTCACATGTCTTAAACCCTAATAATCCTGAGTTTCCAACGATTTTGATCACTTTAAACAATAAATCTCATATTAGAAATCACAAAATGATTGTTCCAAGGGGTTAAGGAAATTTTCCTTAGGCGCCTATACCATGCTGCATCTCTGGAGACTACCATATAATAAATTACAAAAATGATATTAATCAAAGAAACATAAAAGAGGCACTCAAACAAGACAACATAAAATTACTTTACGAACAAACGCGTGTTTATAGCATTGTAAACTTTCAGTATTGTTTTTCTTATCCAATTTTCTGTTATCGTCTAAACATCCTGTTTAGAAGGAAAATTCTAAATGGCGAAGAAATGGCCGAGGGGGTGAGCGGTCAACTCACCCCCTTGAGATGTGCGCCTATGCATCTCGAGGGCACTACCTCATGAATCTCGAGGGAGATGACATGAGTGGTAATACCCACCCCCTCGCCCATTTGCTTGACGGCTAGAAGGGCTCTATTTAGAATGATCCAACGATATAATGTTGGACAGTATAGAACAAACCCAAGAGACATAAACCCTCTTTTAATCCAAGACATTAGGAAATATTATTTATTTTGGTGAAATCGAAATGTTCTTTGCTGATAAATAAATTTCAATAAACAATGAAAATGGAAACTTAGTGTAAGATCCAATCCAACTTATTTAATTAGACAAAAACACTAACATTTTTTAAACCAATTTGAATAGTCAACCCTTAATAAACAAGGCAAATTAACGTCCAGATGACAAAAAATGGGAAATGAAAGAATAAATATATACGAGCAAAGCAGCAAGACGACACCCAAAATTAGGGTTCATGTGTTTGTAGGCGGTCAAAGGATTAACTTCGAAAGCGATTAAAGTGCTAATAAGATATTTAAGAAACAACCAACAGTAATTATCAACAATAAACTAATGCTTAGTGTTAATGTCATGTTCGGCGAAAATAGCAGACCCGCCACATGATGGTTTTCAAATAGACGTTGGAAACATGTTCACAGAAGAAGGGGTAGAAGTATAAAAAAACACTTAAACAAGATAACGCAGAAGTTTTTTAATGAAAATTTGAAAAATATAAAGTAAGCATATATTAAATTTGCAATGGAATCATCACCACACTAACTATTTATAAAAAAAAAAAATCAAAACCAGCACACACAGGAAGAGGGGAAGCATTGATACATGCTTATATTATAATACAAGAGTTTGCAAGTAGAGAGAATGGTTGGTGTTGTAATTTAAGTTGTCCTTGATCTGATCTGAAAATAAGAGTCGCGTAACACACGAGTTGTTTTGATAACTCAGTGATGCACCGGTCCAGTTGCTGCTGCTGCTACGGGTGGTGGGGGTTTGCACTGATAGCATTTTGCAAATAAACCAAATGTGTCTACTTGTCTAACGAAATTGGTCATACTAGCCCAACCCCCAAATCCGAATCCTACTACCAAAACCCAGACTACAATGAACGCATTGATCACATACATTGCGCTCCAGCTTGGTAAGAAGAATGGTGGCTTCTCCGCGGCATTCTGCATTCATCAAACACGTCAAAATTAGAACAAAATCCATTAAAAAAAAAAAAAACTCAAACATTATTATCGAAAAACAGACCGAGTTGGTATGAAGACATTTGAAAGTGACTCTCAGTGTGTCAAAACTCAAGAACCACCTCTCCATAAAGAAGCAGTACAACAAGTCTACAAGTTTACAACGCACCACCACCAGAAGCTCTAACATTGTTATATAAGTGAATGGGACATCTCACCATCCTCATATCTATTTCCCAAATTCTAGCATTTAATTATCTTGTATTTCTCTCTCTCACGTGCTAATCAGGTGGCCATATAATGTATTTCAGATGATTCATGTCTATATCAAGAAATAATTATTTTTCGCGCAAAGGGTACTTTTGATAATTTGAAAATTAAAGAATGTCTGTGAACCCATACCTAATTGTTGACAAAGGTGATCCAAATGAAGACTAAATTGCAAACTAGTAAAACACATGGAGATCAACTTCGATCCATTTTTTGCAAAATGATTGAACTTGGCATATAAATTAAGATATAATCTATACCAAATACTTGAAAACAAAGAGGTCTATAAATGAAAATCTAAAGGGCTGTGGTTGTAATGTCCTTGGAAAGAAAAGATGGAGAAGAAGAGGGACCCTTCCTCCATCTTCCATGGATGGTTATCAACTAAGAAGTGAGCCCCAGTGTCCTTATGGGTCAAATTTCAACTTAACCTTATAATTGAAATTGGTTGATGGTACATGTATCTATATCTTCTCTCAGTGGGATTGATTTGTGCTCAAATTTAGGGACCCATGCTTCAAAAATAGGACCTAAATATCCACATTATCTTTTGATAATAACAACTTACCAAATACAATATATTTGTGAACAAATTTTCAAAATCATCATGTTCATATTTTGCAAAAAAAATCTGTAAAAAGTGGGGCAGTTTCATTATATATACCTGACGGGCAGAGGCTTTTCTGTAGGTGAGCATATGCGCGAGGGCAGGGATGATGTAGACGGTGAAGCTAACAAGAAGCGCACCTACAGCAGAGTTAATTGGCCCGAAAAAGGGGAAAATAATAGCCAAGAACCATATCGGTATGACCACAGGCAGACGGGCAAGTGCTCTTAAACATATACTCTTGGTATCATGCATCCCAATCACCTTTTCCCAGACAAAGTACAATGGTGTGCAAGCAAACCCAAATGTAATAAACTGTGAAACCAAAGAACAAAAAACATATTAGTACTATGTCCGCGGCATCAATGTAATACACTAAAAATTCATAGTAATGGCAACAAGGCTGATGAACGCAGCAGACCTGATGAATAAGCATCAAGATAACGGCGGCATCGCGCCAGCCATTCTTGGGGAGGAGGGAGAAGGCATTGGAATGGTTCAACAGTTGATCACCAAAGGCCCAGTAAACGGCAGTAGCTGAGGGAATGGTTAATGTGAAAACATAAAGTGTAGCAAGTAGGTATATATACTTGAACTTCTGTGGCTTCCACATAGCATGCATGATTTCACTGTTCAATACAAATCAACAACAACATAAGATCACCATAATTATTTTTCCTCTCGTAAAGCAAGAGAGTAAATTCACAGTCCCTTATACAACTTTCTCATTTTTACAGCTGTGGTGGTACTCAGACCACTCCCCACACCATTACTACCAAAATTACGAAATGACTCAAATAACCTCACTCTTTAAAAACACTACAAATGTCCAGTGGAAAATTAACTGCTTCAAACCCAAAATAGCTAAAGCCATGTATGTATAAAAAGGTTGCCAAATTTGAAAGTAAACACATGGGTTTACTTAAATTACACCCTAAATTAAAATCATGAAAGAGTAAAAATTAGATTAAATGATCATAATTACCGAAGTTTTAAAAAAAAAAAAAAATGCAAACAAGGGTTTTGAGGATTCTCAAGCCTTATATCAATAATAATAAACTCCAATATTCACTCGTTATATCATTAACAGTAATATAAAATTACTTTAAAATCTCAACAAAAAAACGTAATTAGTTCTAATTCAATGGTCTTTAGATTGAACTTATCTGGTAAAATTGTAAAAGAAGGACACAAAGAATAGTTTGGAGGATTGATGATTAAAATAAGTTGGTAGAAGTTGAGGGCAAAATTTGAAATTAAAATAAGAAAAAGTAGGATTGAAGATTTATGTCTGTAAAAAAAATCTCAAAATAGGCAGCAAAAGCTGCAAATAGAAGAAGAGAAATGATCTGTGTTTCTTACACAGTAACAGCATGTCCACCGAAAGTGTAGAGTATGTTCGTTGCACCAGTGAAGTACAGAACCAGTTTTTTTGGTGCAGTGTGTTGAACATCTTCAACCTACAAAACACACAAAATCAAATTTGATTTAGCAAGCATAATGACCGCACAGCCAAACAAGGCTTAATTTGATTAAATTTGTTACCTGGCCATGAACAAGAGCAGCTATGGTCAAGTACCAAGCAGTGTAAGTGGTCATTCCAAGTCCTAAAAATGACCAGATTCTGTAGTTGTGGAAGGATGGGATGAACACAGTTGTTGCACAACAAGCTCCGAAGATGTATGTCCATGTTCTCTTATCCAATCGATCGTTAATGTAGTATATATTGCTGTAAATACATTTGTGTTTGATTTAATTGATTACTTATCTAGTTGTGTTCTAAGTTATTTGAGTGGCAAAACAGCTGACTTAAGTGTTACCTTGCACAAGCTATGAGCTGGATAACTGAGCCGAAGAGAAGGAAAGTGCAGTTGAAAGCAAGACCCACTGCTTTCCAGTAAGGACCCAATAATCCATCCAACACTTCAAACCACTACACAGATTTTGAAATTTTTTTACATAAAATGAAATCAGTTTGGGTGAAATGGGATTAGTTTTTTTATTCAATGGGTGTGTTTGTTTGGGTGAATTTACCTGAATAACATGGTTTTTGAAGCTGTAGTTCTCCTTCTCTTTTCTGCTTCGATACTCCACATAAAGAACACTGATCAGATAAGCAGTCCAACTACCAAGAATTCCATAAAAAATTTGAAAAATTACACCAGAAAGCATCCCCAGTTGGGAGAAGGAGTATGGGAGTGTTAAGAGAACTTGTGCAACCTGAAAATAGAGAGGAAATTGAGTTAAATATTTTTATTTTTTGGGGGATTTTGAGAAATGTTTACTCACTTGATTGGAAGCACAACTGAACCAAGCATCGTAAACAGAGCCACCATGCCATAGAGCACTTTTGAAGCTGAAAACAGAGTGATCTATTTCTTCACCTTCTCCAAGAACACCACCTTTGGTTTCGCCTTCGGTTTCGTTGTAGTTCGAAACAATAGCTTCCTCCGCTTGCTTCTGAGGTAACATTTTGGTTCCCTTTTTTTGTTGCTATAGTAGTCAAAATCAATAGATCTGAAAATGTATAAAAGACAGTATATGAGACAAAATTCAATCAAACAATTCGAGAGAAAACGAATGGGAGAATTGCTATCAAACCCCAGATCTAGAAAACCAAAACTCTGTTTCAAAACGCTCAAAGATGAAACCCAAACTCAGACAGACCTCTTTAAGAAATTGAGAGACAGAGAGGTAATTGTTTTCAAGGCTAATAATTTACTTTATAGAAGGTTTGGGTTAGTGAGCATTGGACGAGTGTCACAGCATGCAGAGTATGAAATGTTAAAGAAACTGAAAAACAGTTAGAATTTATTTCAAGAAATCTCAAACGAATCCCCTTCTCTGTTTTTTTTTTTTTTTGTTTACAACTAGTACAGTGAGTTTTAAATGCCTCTACTGAGCGTTATAATTGCGAATCGGCCTCGCACTCACTGATCCGAATTCTCAATTAATAAGAAAACCATCAAGTTCTGATAACGAGAACTTACTTCTCTGTACAATTCATGTCATCAAGAAAAATTTAGTAAGGAAAAAAATGTACGAACCAGTAAACAAACTTTTTCTTCTTTATTCTCTGTGCACACAACAACAACAACAATACAATTATGTCTCAAAGAAAGAAGAGATGAACTGAAAGAACCAATGGAATGGATAAGACTCTTTGAATCACACACAAGAAGGAGAAAGTAAGGAAGAAGAGGAGATGGTCTCTCTCTTCTTACAACAACAATGGCAGAAGAGAGAGAAATAAAGAAAGAGAAAAAGGAGATCTCTCTGAGCAGTCACAGAGAGTTAGTTTCTCTCTTTCTTTATATATAGTTTTGAAAAAGTTTCTTTTCTTTAGATCCAAATCTCTCCTCTCCTCTCTCTCTCTCTCTCTCACAGCTCACTCTTTCACCCAAATTGCTTCATTTCTCACGTAAACGTTGAATTGAATATTGAGTGTCTCGAGGAATAAAGAACGATTGAAGCTAGCGCGAGAAAGGGTCAGGCGCCATAGAGTATGGCGCGGGTAGGAAAGGAATTAAAGGGAAAGGTGAGAGGCCTTAATATCAGACGGCTGGAGTTGTTTAGTTGCCGTAGTAGATTAAAGTGGGGTCGATAGCCATCTCTATTTTAAGAATGGATTGCTTATCTATAAAATTTGTTAGTATTTAATACTAAATAATTCATAGATATAAAAGTTAACCTTTTGTTAACTAACTATTTAAGATCTATACAATGCATGTCAACAGCTTTCGGAAGTGCTTTCAAAGTTAAATGCTTTCGTAAAAAAAACGTAAAATGTGAATAATGATCATTTTAACAATGAGATTGTTTTAGTCTCGGATCATCATAAAAAACAAAAAAAAAAATTACACATAATGAAACAACCTTCTTTGCATAAGAGTGTCATCTCAAAGAGAGTTTCAAGCTGAATGCTTTCGTGAGAGACGTGATACGAGGAAAGCTTATGTTCACACGAGAGATGGTTTCAGTCATGGATCATGGATGCTTAATGAAATTCATTGAACTTCCTAATTCAATGAATCTAATAACTATATGTTATAGATTGATTGACACAAATGAAATATCATGAATTTAAAGTAACTGGATAAACTTCAATATTGTTTTGTACAGGTTTATATACTAATCAAATTACTTTACTTCTAATATACTTATATTTAACACTATACATATCAAAGAAGATGGAAATTATTATGGAGTATGGAAATGTGAATCACAAATTGTCATCATTCAACAAGTCCAAATCAAAGCCATGATATAACTCGTAATAATTGTTAATCTTGGATCAAACAAATAGAAATTATTGGGAAAGAAAAGAAAGCATTGGTTATTGATGCCATTGGGGTTACAGACCCAAAATAAAATGGATAAGAGTTTCATTTATTATTTATACAAGACTGCCTTTCTATAACTACAAAAAAGTCATTATCGAAATTATTTTGGTTTACCTAACTCCATCCCAGAATGCACTTCCCATCATCCAAATAATTAAAATTGTGATTAGTATCTCAAGGCTATCCAATGACAATGTGATCTAAAAATTGTTGTATTTGTCAAATAAAACAATTTTTAAATAATTCAAAGTATAAATTTATTCATTTTAAAATAAGGTATTTATAGATATACAAATATAATCATAACAGGAAAGGCAAAACAATTCAGATTCCGATTAATCCGATATTCCTAAATAACTAGAGTTCATGTTAATTCGATATTACTAATTATATATTACTATTCATGTTAACACTCCCTCACAGGATTGGCTTAGATATTGCAAAAGTCCAGCTTGATAAGTGAATGAGTAATGATAAATCAACAAGACAACAATTCAGTAGCAACAAAAATAAAGTAAAATGAAAAACCGACGGAAAGTAGTCTTCGATGAAACGTAGAAAGATTAATAAACAAATTCACCACATTCGGTTCTATGACACCGATGAACCAACTTTTTACAGTAACATTTTCCATTAAGACTAGAGTAAGTCTAGCCAGCCTGGTTTGCTGGTCTGACTGTTTTTTTTACACTTTTTACTCATCATACTTAAAACACAATCATAAACATCACTTAAAAATGAGGGGTGAAAATGTAAAAAAGCAAGTCATGCCAATAAACCAAGCTGGCTGGAATTTCTGTTAAGACTAATATTCGTCATATTCAGTTTGAGGTCACCAATAAGCCAACTCCTTTGGTTGAATATCCTTTTTACATGAAATTGGGTCTAGATCACCCATATCACAACAATCATCTCTAACGTATGCCACCCATTAACTCATCATCTCTTCCAAATCGCACAATGAAATATAGGAGAAGAGAAAAAAAAAATTTACTTTCTCTTTCTAGCTTCTCTTCTCAAACCATGCTCTGATACCATGTCAAATAAAACACATTTTAAATAATTCAAAACATAACTTTATTCATCTCACAAAGGTATTTATAGGGATACAAATATGAACCTAATTAGAAAAGCAAATATAATTCTAATTCTAGTTAATCCGGTATTCCTAAATAATTACAATTCATATTAATTTGATATTCCTAATACTATTCGATTGAACGAAAAATATCTCGGTAATGTTAACATTGCAAAACAGGAGATTATATAATTATATAATTAAAGTTTGACTAAGAAAAGCAAAAACTTCTTTAGATTTGATTTAGTGAGGTTGATATTAACTTTGAGTTTAGTGGAAGATGTAATGATTTAGAAGACAGTTTTAGATCCTACTACCACGTGGCGAATTTAGGGATATGTTCCTACTGGGCTCTACATATGGGCCCGAACAACACCTTCGTGAATCCATAACCCACTAAACCATTCGGGTACTCGAGAGTCCGCAAAGGCCCACCCTACGACCGCGTGCCCCGATAATATTTTTATGTTGAGTATTTTTTTTATCACACTTAATAATGGTCATTTCTTTGTTGAGTATTTTTTTTATCACGCTTAATTATGGGCTCTTTTATTTTATTTTTTTACGATTCCTCTTGATGAGACATCGAATAGTCACCGGATCACATCCGTACAGAAAGTTCAATCCTTACAAGAAATGCTTCAACACGGTCTTAAACGGGCCCATGCTTAAGCTATTGTTCATTCGTAAGTCAGGTGCTCAAGTCACGCCAGTCCATGGGTGTTGTGGCTTGGCTCAGGACAATAAAATCCGAATACAAATTTCTAAGCTGTCACTTGTCCAAGATCTACTGGCACAAATGAGCTCTTGACCCAATCAAACATTGGGGATCCTAAACAGAGTCAAGCACAAAAAACACTCAATCATGCACATATAAAATTATGAGCAAGATATTTTCCCTACATCAGGAAACACTCTCTTAGGTGAGACAATGAAAGAAAAAATGAATGCATACACATTACTAATTTTATCTAGTATGTATTTTTTCTTGCACCATTATCTGACTTAAACATCGGAATGCCTTCAATCATTACAACGATAATTCCTGGCTCGCCGCTATTCGTTTTGCAAGTTTGACATCACCAAATACGGATTTAGACGCATCACTTCCACTGGAATCTAAGGGACCAGATAAAATGTGGACCCTTAAAAATATTAAAAAGTAATTCGAAGAAGCGGCTTGATTTCTTTTTCTTTTTTCTTCTCAATGCATACTACTTTCGTTTCGTGGATCCACACTCAACAGTGAGTTTTTTTTTTTTTTTCAATGGTTGAGAGGGAGTAGAGATACTTTTTTTTTCCCACTTACAACAATGTCTAATCATTTGCACGTTTGCAATCAAGTATGTGCTTGATGGGGAAGTATCCAATTAGGCGCATTTTCAACTTCTGTTTATTGAAACATTCTTGAAAATTTCTAGGGGTCGAGGGAGGGAACGAGGGAGGGAGCGAGGGATGGGGTGGTAGCCACTCATCCGCTCCGAGATAAGCGTCATTACGCATCTTCAATCCGATGCATTTATCTCGAGGCGGATGGGTGGTTACCACCCATCCCTCGCCCCTTTTCCCTCGCTCTGTAGCAAAGCTCAACATTCTTTCAGGGGAAAATTCTAAATGGCGAGGGAACCAGCGACGGAGGGGTGAAGCCGTTATTTGGTTTTTTACAAATTCTCCACTTAATTTTATTTGCTTTTCTCATTCACAATAATAAAGTATATATAGTACAAAACATTGTAAAAAACATTGCTCTTTAAGGCTTGATTGATCTCCCAAAAATTCTTCTAATCACAAAGATATGATCTCCTAAAAATTCTCCTAATTACAAAGATATATTTACCTAAAATATAAAGACTATCTTAAGGATAAATATTTCCCAACAGATATGCACAATAAGCTCTCCTATTTAGGTCACAATAATATTGTAATACCCTCTTTCAAGTTGAAGTGTGTAGATCTTGAACGCCCAACTTGCAAAGTAGAAACTTAAATTTCGCTTTCCCCAACACTTTTGTAAAGATGTCTGTCATTCTCCTCTGTTGTTGGCTTCGGAACCGTCCCTTCCACAAAGCCAAATTTCCTCTTCGCCTTTAGCGAGGTTCGAATTGCCCTCGCCATTCATCGTAGTTCTCACCACGTAATTGAATCGGGGTAATGATGTTGCCCGGACCGTCACTCGATCCAAGATGATACGTCATATCCACCTTCTTGTCACCATCTCCTTTCTTTTCTCCTTATCCGTCAGCCATGATCTCTCGTGGAGGCTATAGTACTGAGAGAAAAGATATGCACAATAAACTCTCCTATTTTAGTCACAATAATATCGGAATAGTTTCCTCGCCCCTTCCCTCGTTGTTTAGACAAACCCTTCTTTCAGTTATGTTATCATCATGTACATGATTATGGAAATACATTTGACGAGAACTAGATGTGCATAATATTCTTGGCGACATCTTTAGCAACCCGTAGAATTGTCGACCAACTAGAGGTCATGAGTTGAGCTATCGGAAGCTAGACCAGAGACCTTACGCCTTGGACGTGAGAAAAAAAACATGTAAAATTACATTATGTAATCATTTGTTAGTTCACTGAAGCCTTTACAAGTCTGACAATTTCACTTGGTTTTTTTTTTTTTTTTTTGTGAAAAGGAAAAGCAAGTAGTACAACAAAGAGGATTTAAAAGGATCTCCAAAGAAGTTGACTCCAGGGAAAAGCATCCATATTTAGATCCCCACCATTATACTAATCATTTTTGTTGATCTGAAAAATTCTAGGGGTCGAGGGAGGGAACGAGGGAGGGAGCGAGGGATGGGTGGTAACCATCCATTCGTCTCGAGATAAGCATCATCGCATATCACAAATTTGATGTGCTTATCTCGAGGCGGATGGGTGGTTACCACCCGTCCCTCGCCCCCTTTCCTCGCTCCCTCCCTCGCTCTGTAGTAAAGCTCTTGTTGATCTATTTGGAAAACTTTTTCTTGATGATCAACATTGGGTTCTCACTATTTTCCTTTTTCCATTCTTTCAAAGTATAGCAACATTTAGAGCTTGGCGTGACTTTTTCCATTCAAATATGAGTTTGATCCTTTTCTTCGAGCGCAACATTTCCTTTTTTTTTTTTGTTAATGACAAGACAGATTAATAGTTAGAGTTTGATGGATGATGTCACTAGGTCATGAGTTCGAACTCAGCCGAAGTCTCTAAGGGGTTTAATAGATTGAAGTACATCATTTTTTTAATATCAAAGAATTATTGTGAAGAATAATAGGCAATGTATGTAATATTTTTAAGGATGTGTTTTTTTGACATGTTCATGATATCGTGGTAGTTCTTGCTTTAGAATTGCACTTTGTGTAATTTTCTTTTTATCGTCCTTTCAATAATAATCTTCTTTGTTTTATTGAAAAAAAAAAGGTTCAAAAAAAAGTCCTATGCACGAAAATGCAATCATCAACAAGGATGGATATCGAAGCAATATCTATATCTGATGGCTACAATTGACCTACTAAAACAGTACAGATGTCCATGATTACTGATGATATGGGAACCTTATTTTTACCCAAAAAGAAAAAGGGAAGTAAAAGCAGGGTTGGAATAATTGAAGAACCAGGAACTGAAAAATGGCCAGGGGACCATGAATCCCACACTAAGTGGGGGTCCAAAACAAATGCAAATTTTCATGAATTTAATTTAGGTAGCCATCAAAGCTATTTGCCCCCACCACCCATTTACAGAGATGAGGATGGGCAAACAAAAGCATTATAAGATGGTAGGGGAAAAAGTTACTTTTAACTCTGAATTTACTATGGTGCCTTTGTTTGGTGAAGAATTCTTCCTCTTTAAGCTCCATAAAAATATAGATCACCTGCAACAAGTAATAAGCAGTACCAACAACTATCTACTTGAGATGAATAAAGAGAGTCAATTCTCTCTTAGTTTTAAAGAAAAGGAAGATCGTGCCTTATTATTATTATTATTATTTTAGGGACGTGTTTTTTTGACATGTTCGTGGTATCGTGACAGTTCTTGCTTTTATGATTATGCTTTGTATAATTTTCTTTTCTTCGTCCTTTCAATAATAATTTTCGTGTTTTATTGAAAAAAAAATGTTCAAAATAAAAATCCTATGCACAAAAAATGTAGGGCTCGTCGGTTCGGTTTTAAAATTTTCAAATCGAAATCGAACCGACCATTAACAAAATCGATCCGAAATCGAACCGATTCTAATTTATGTAAACCGTAACCGAATCAACTAAAATTGAAATAAAACCGAACCGACCTACTATTTTAAATATATTGTATTATTTATATATAAAATATATATTATTTATTATATATATATATTCGGTTGGTTCGGTTTGGTCGGTTAAAATCACATAGAAACTGAAAACCGAATCGACTACTTCAGTTTTGAATTTTTTAAAACCAAAACCAATCCGAACCGAATATAAACCGAACCAATCGATTTAGTTAAGATCGGTTTGGTCGATTTAATCAGTTTGATCGATTTTTTGTTTAGCACTACGAAAATACAATCATCAACAAACATGGATCTCGAAGCAATATCTATATCGGACGGCTACAATTGACCTACTAAAACAGTATAGATTTCCATAATAGCACACATCTCGAGAGGGATGGAGGGTTCCACCCCCTCCCTCGCGCGTTTCCTCGCCAGTTAGACAATCTCTTACTGATGATACAGAAATTCTAAGTGTCAAGGAAATGAGCGAGGGAAGTAAGGTGGCGGGGGTGAGAGCCGTTCACCTCACTCGAGATGCGTGTGTTGACTTTTCACGCATGCATCCCAAGCGAAATGAACTGCCCTCACCCCCACCACCTCACTCCCCTCGCTCATTTCCTCGCCCATTTCCTCGCTGTGTATAATCACTCCTGATGATATGGGAACCTTATTTTCACCCAAAAAGAAAAGGCAAGTAACCCAACCAAAAGCAGGGTTGGAATAATTGAAGAACCAGGAACTGAAAAATGGCCAGGGGACCATGAATCCCACACTAAGTGGGGTCCAAAACAAATGCAATTTTCATGAATTTAATTTAGGTAGCCATCAAAGCTATTTGCCCCAACCACCCATTTACAGAGATGAGGATGGGCAAACAAAAGCATTATAAGATGGTAGGGGAAAAAGTTACTTTTAACTCTGAATTTACTATGGTGCCTTTGTTTGGTGAAGAATTCTTCCTCTTTAAGCTCCCTAAAAATATAGATTACCTGCAACAAGTAATAACCAGTACCACCAACAATCTACTTGAGATGAATAAAGAGTCAATTCTCTCTTAGTTTTAAAGAAAAGGAAGATAGTGCCTTTATTATTATTATTATTATCATTATGAGTTATTCTAAATGGCGAGGAAATGAGCGAGGGGAGGGAGGTGGCGGGATGGGAATCGTTCAACTCTCTCGGGATGTGCATGCCAAAAAAGATGGCACACATCTCGAGGGAGGTGAACGGTTCACATCCCGCCACCTCCCTCCCCTCGCTCATTTCCTCACCCACTTCCTCGACATTTAGAATTTTTGTATCATTATTATTGTTAAAGCATTATGCATATGTATATTAAGCAAAGTCATACAATCTTTGGCCAACTCGAGATGCCAACTCTTAATATTAAGGTTTCTATTTATATATTTACGATGCCAATTAAAAAGTAAAAGGAAAAGACGCTTAATATTTTTAAAAAGTAGATGTCAAACCCAATCCAAAGCAAAAAATGAGTCAGTGTCCTTTGAAAAAAATGCCTCCAGCAGATTAGTAGTCACAAAAGATGAAGCTTGTCCGCCAACATTGGGCCTGAATCAGCGAAAGTGTCGCTTCACCTGCATAGAGCTCAGTCATAGTATTGTCCAAGACCTTGTAAGAAATTGTACCGGAAACAGTGGCCAGGATATTGCCATTCAGATCCATCGCAATGACGCCCACAACCCCTTGTTTAGTATGATAAAAAAAGTAAGCATCAAAGTTAACAATAATTGAATCAGGATCAATAAGAATGGATGGCTCAGGATAGGGGTAAAGGCGAAGGTTAAGAAAATGTGTGTTAGCGAACGAGCTTCGATGAGCTCAAGGCTACTAGCTACATGTGCAGTGGTGGGCCCCAAAGGGTGAGGGAGGGGTGGTGGGGATAATGGTAGTGGGAAGCCCCTATGGTTGTACTAAAGATGAGTGGTATCGAGCGGAGATTGAGCTTGGTAGAGATTCTTCCGTTAGTTTAAGTTTTTAAGAATAAAGCCAACCTAAAGGTTCCCTCTATCCTCGGATTTATAAATTTTTTTTTTAAAATTTCCCCGTGAGGAAATGTGCTTTGTGCTAATAAAAAATGAACAATTCTGAAGAGCCAGGCCCCTAGTGCCAGATCGACACCAGAGGAGCCTAAAAAATGTGATGAAGATGAAGAAAATAGATGAAGATGAAGAACAGAAGAAGAAGAAGAAGAAGAAGAACAACAACAACAACAACAAATGAATAACAAAATAAAAAGAAAAAGAAGAATAACAAGAACCGATAAAAAAATAACAAATGAATAAATATAAAATGATAGAGGGTCTTGAAGCTCCCTTGGCGCTAAGGATTTGGTTCTAAAGAATTGTTGTAAAAAAACATCATATTTTAATTGTGTTTTAGATAACGGAAGGCTGCTTGTTAGGGCATGCTCTTCACCAATGGCGCTCGTGATAAAGTAATTCTATATCCACGAAATGCCCAACTTATTTTCTACATTTTTCATTATGGTCATAAGACACTGTGAAACATATTGTTCATAGTGAAATTATGTTATACCATATTTATCTCCTATAATCACCAGAGTATTGTATGAAATCAGCATGACGAAATGGATGAATAAAGGAGTGTCCTTGTCGGAATGCATCAATACCCTATTTCACAAGCATAATAATGATTTCATATGATTCTTAACAGGCCAAAAACATAATGCTTGAAACATTACCATTCAAAAAAGGTGTCTTTTGGCTTACTAAATAATTATCTCTATATCCCCTTCATGCACCCTTGCTAGTTATTAGAGTTAAAACAATTATTAGAATAGTTTAGTCGAATGGAAGGGTTACCTAGCTTTCCTTTTTCTTCTTTCTTCTTCTCCTCTTTGAGGAATCTCTTTTGATTGAAAGGGTACCAGTAGGGAAAGAGAGAAGAAGAGACCAGAAGAGAAAGAGAACTCTGGGACATGATTTAAGCTAATTATTAGTATTCATACATATATTTTTTTTAAGAATATGATAAGTCAAAGGTGTGCTAGTTGAGTTGGTAGAAATATGGTAGAGAAATCACACATCACGAATTTCAATTGAACCGACCGGCAACATGAAGTGGAGAGTGTATTTGATGATCATCAAGAATTAAGTGCAAGCCTTCTTTTTTGTATATATGGGGCCAGTCCACCACAATGATAATAGAAGAAGAAGATGATGATACTCAGTCATGCAACAACACCTATTTTTCTTAATTGGACTTGTAAATTTGTTTAAGAAATTAATCGTGAAGCTTTATTTGTTGGCTTCAATGGCAGGACAAAAATTAAGTAATACTGTTTAATGTATAATATGCTTCCTTTACCAAAAAAAAAAAAATACCCTTCTTTTAGATGGGTTAATTTGTTTACACATCCCATGGACCCATGGGGTAGAGATAGTTTTTGTGCCTCGTAATCAAATGATAACCATCTCTACCCCATGGTTATCATTTGATTTATCTTTGGGGGTATAATTTGATGATCTTGATTGGATATATAATCTTGCTAGCTAGATACATGTATCATAGACTCAATCCATTTTATTTCATAAATAGGAATATTATAAGGGAATTTTGAGGCCACTAGATGGAAAGCAAAATTAACAAAGGATCGATAGGGATTGTATTCATTATGGATAAAAGTGGATTGGATATGGATTTAGACTAGAAGATGATCCTTATAAAGCATTAAACAGCTTCAACCTTAAATGATCGGCATTTGGAATGTGTTTCTATACATATATATTTGCCTCACACTGGATTCTTTATGCTTATCTCCTCCATCTTTCCCTTTCGTGGGTCTCATTTTCTCCTCCTTTACCTATTTTTTTGTAATAAAAAAATGAAAATGGGCATTGTATAAACTAACAGAAAATCTAGGGAACGAGGGCAAGGGAGTGAGGGATGGGTGTAATCATCCATTCCCTTCGAGATAAGTAAAACTGCCTTGAAATGTGTAGTGTGTTCGAGGGGGATGGGTGGTTACCCTCACCCCTTACCCTCGCTCCTTAAAAGGCGATAAACTAAATAACAAGCTTGAAGTGTGGTGGGGTGACCTTTAGAAGAAAATGCAAATGTCGGCATTAGCTTCACTTGAGACCTAATCAAATTGCTATAATTTCAACTAAACTTTGTTCACCAATTGTAGTTCAGCTGGTTAGCGGGTTCGAGACTTACCAGTTAAGATTTTGTGAGTTTTCGCCTGATTATTAGGAGCACATTTGCTCTGCCGTTGATAAGTCTTCAAATATTGAATGCAGCATGAAATAGACCGGAGCGAACCGTTGATAAACCTTCGAGCATGGATTAATAAATAAATAAATAAATAAGGTCACGACCCCAAAAATAAATAAAAATAAACTAAACTAAACTTCATTTTAGTGTGTAAACAAAGCAAAGCAAATAACAAATTGAATGGCGGAGTCGGGATTTTCATTTAGAGAGGGCAACGTATAGCATATCTCAGTTGAGGAGGCAAAATTTGCTTAATAATAATGTGACTAATTTTGAGGTGATCTTTTAGGGGATCAATGTCATTTGAACAAATTTGAAAGATTGAGGGGGAGCAACTGCCCCCATCCTCTGTATGTGGATCCGCCACTGCTCACAGACGAAGTTACAAAAAATAAATAGAAATAGCAAAAAGTGTGTAACATGTAACAATGTAGAAAGGAGGAGGAACATATATAGTTACTGAAAAAAATCTACTCAGCCTGATCCTTGATACTTGTGTTTGGTCCGTGTGTTCGAGGAGGGTGTCAAACACACGAGTACTAGCTCTACACCTCGCTCTCCTTAAATTTGGAGATAATGAAAATAAGAGTAAAAATGACACTCACGTGCTGAACCATATTTAGCGTTCTACAATTCCCCACGAAGGAGGTTCGGTCTCCATTTGTGTCACCCAACTCGAAGCCCAAAATTCGCTCGAATTTCACACCCACGACGCCTTCTTTGGGTTTTCACCCATTCGAAGTTAACACACAAGTAATTAACAAATAATAAAACAGTAATCTTGCTTTCCATCCCATCTAATTTTTACCTATTTGACTTTCGTGAATTTTGTATTGTGTGTCTCAATCTTCGTTCCTTGTGTTGAATCAGATTTGAAAATCTTTCGTTAAATGTAAGTTTCTCCATGCAAATTTTCAGACATTAATGGAGGATCCCAACCCACGGCGAGTCATTGAGTTTTGATTTAGATTTCAATTTCATTGGTTTTAATGACGCTTACTCAACTGTCGTAACCATATATTCAACCAGCCATGACTTTACTTATAATATTTTTCAAGAGTAATACTACAGTGCACTGATATCTTATCTGGTACTACCAAACATCGTAAGATTGCATTGAGATCAGTGCCTAACCGATGCACTCAAGAATTCTTGATTTTTCAATAAGTAAAAAGCTAATTATGTTTCCCTATTAATTTTTATTATCATCGCGAAGTCATGAGTTGTATTATATTTATCAAAATTTCAAAATATCATCTAACTTATGAAAACAGTGGTGCATCTTTATGTTTGATTTTATATTTATATTTTAATAATTTTTTCTAATAAAATATACAGTTATTTATTTATCTGAATCCTTCAAATAATTTTGAAAATTTCCTTGAATTGGGTTTGTTCAGAGCTGTCACTCTCCCAGTGAGCCTGTCATAGTTAGTAATTTGCAAAACCAAGAACAATACCTGAACCATTTAACGCTAAATCTACAAGTAACTAAAACTAAGGAATGTGATTTCTCAAAAAATATTAAAATTTTATAAAAAAAATCAAATTAGTTATCGAATTTCTTTCAAAATCCAAATATTTACTTCTTTTAATAGATCAATCTCAATTTTTATACATTTTAATATTTTATAACATTTGTTTAGTATTAAAATTTTGTTACGTAAATGATTTTTTATGTAATATATAATTTGTATAATTTTATAAGACTAATGAGACTCTTTATATAATATGTGAGTTTAAAATGCTTAAATTATTGATAATTTTAAAATTATAATCGAAATTTTTACATTTAAGTTGTCTAGAAGTGCTCTTGTTAGAGATGTTCAAGATTTTTTAAACTTAAAATGTAAAAATTTCGATAACCATTCATCATCCTAGAGATATTCATAATGACCCAATCAAAGACAATCACATGAACAGATAATCCCTTGTCACTGTCCTACTGATCTAACTGTCTAAATTTTTTGTTTTACATTTTTTCTATACACACCAAAATATAGCAATTATAATTTGTCAAACACCCATGCTAAGATCAAGAGCTTTGCTAGGGGTCGAGGGAGGGAGCGAGGAAAAGGGGTGAGTCTGCTTCGAGACAAGCGCATCAACTTTGAGATGCATAATGTCACTCATCTCAAGGCAAATGGATGGCTTTCACCCATCCCTCGCCCCTTTCCCAGTGGCGGATTTATGTATTGGATAAGGGGGTCAATTGACCCCCTTATAATTTTGAAAAAAACTCATTAAGTTAATTGTATGTTTTATCTTGCCCCCCTTTAAAATTTTAGATTGCCCCTCTTTATATACAATCTTGATTATTGACTCCAGGTTATTTTAAATCAAAGGGTGTTGTTTTCTATTTTTTAAACTTCACCTTCACCAATCTCAATCCCAATCCCACTCCACCTATTTTTCTTTTATTTAATCTCTCTCTCTTTCTAATTCTCATATATCCATCCACCATCTCTCTCTTTTTCTTTTTTTAATATCTCTCTATTTTAATTCCCACCATTAATTCAGTTGGAGACCGGAGGAAGGGAAATTATACGTTTCAAGAATTTTTTTTTTAAATTTCTATCTATTTAATCTCTTAATTTTAGATTAAACAATTATAAATTTTAGATTTCAAAAGTTGTTGTTTGTCTGCTTTGTCCGAGCTAGTCCAAAAGGAAAAAGTTCTCCATCCACTCTAGTCCAGAAAATAGACACTACTTAGGCTAATGCTGCTACTACTACTTGGACTTAGATTGTACTGTTATGCTTGCCTCAGCGCCAAAAAGTTAGAAAGAAAGCAGAGCTATGCTTCTCGCCAACTCTCATCTTATACCACCATGGTTAATTTTGTTTTCTCCAATTAAAAAAGGTGAACTCTTCATTTGCTAACTATAGTTGAATTAATCATGTCATGTATATTTGTTTAGTTGAACAGTTGTATAGTAAAATAGTTGTGTACTGTTTGCCCCCCTTTATCTGCAATCCTAAATCTGCCCTGCCCTTTCCCTCCTTCCCTCCCTCGACCCCTAGAATTTTCGTAAGATCAAACCTAACATGCACCCGAAAAGTTTTGACTTTATGAAAGCTCACGGTATTTGCGGCTTGACCAAGTACAAATATCAGTTAAAAAAAAAGATTGGCTCAGATGGAAGAGCAAGATTGGGGAGATTTCAGACTACTTTACAGATACAAATTCATGTGAAAGTGAGTTTTTTTTTTTTTTTTTTAATTGCATGGCCCATGTGAAATGGTGTGCAACAGAACAAGACCCGAGAGATTGATACAAGATATATTGGTGTTTGGGGGTGTTTGTGCTGGTGGAGTGTGAAGTGTGAAGTGGTGGTGGTGTTGGTAGCTGTGATGGACCAAATTGGTGTGGTGGGTGGTGGCTCAGCCTCCTATGTACAGTAACAAGTCCATAGACAAAGCAATCAAATATCGGCCAGCTATACCTTCTATTGTGTTCATATTTATAGTCAGATAATTATAATTCTGCTCTAGCTCTTCTCAGTTCACATTGTTACAAATTTATTATGTTTATTGGCTCACACTATCTCCGCTAAGTTGCCGATCACCCGATAATGATATTGTGGTTGAAAGTTGAAACCATCGTAGGAGTAGAGTAATGAATCATAGTTAATTAATATAATAATTTATTATTTTAATATAAATTTTTTTTTTCAAATTTGAACAATACATGAATAACTATACAAAGAATCAGCATAACTAAACAAAATTTCATCTAGGGAAAGAAAATTGATCAAATAAGCTACTTTGTAGGAACACAAAAGTTATATATATAAAGGGCAAATAAAATGGTATGTAAAGTTAAGGGGCAAAAATTAATTTCAAATGTAAGATTGTGCATTTACAAAAAGAAATGTTATTTGCAATTTGTCCTTTATAACAAATGCTAATTAAATGTTACCGACAACATTAATCACTGTTGCAGTCTCCTCTAAGACTAGCAATCAACGAGTATTGATTGTTAAAAGACTCACGTTAATTACTAAAATGCCTTTCAAAAAATAAATAATGAATCAATTTTTTCATGCATTTAAAAAAAAATTCTATAAATAAAATACAAAACTAAACTTCAATATACGAATTCATCTTAAAAAATGCTATAAAAAATTTCTTATTCTGTAAATCAGACAAGAGAAGTTAGAGTTGCTGATAGCTAACGACGATGATAAAAAAGAAAAAAGAAATCTAGGAAAAAGAAAAGGAGATGAAGAGAGACGACGCGATCGAATTTTCAGTCTCACTAAACATAGAGAGGGCTCAGAAATGAAGAAAGGGATGAGGCAAGAGGACAGGGCGAGGTCACCATCGCCACAGAGAACAGTGAAAGAGAGGAAGCACTGAGGTGGGATGGCCCTGCAGCGTAAGCAAATAACCCAATTTTTTTTTTTTGAAAAGTAACTAGGTAGTTCTGTGCCCGGTTAAAACACTCACTTTCAAGGAGTAAGCAAGGGGACAATTTAGCTGAGTGATATGCCAGTAATTAAGTACTTATGGTAAAGTTGATAAAGCTACAACTATTAGCCAGTAAACTGCATTAGCATATCACAATCACAATCTTTCAAAGCACATTATTGACTAAATTCAACATCTATGAAGAAGAAAGCAAATCAATCTAAACGCAATCTTCTAAGGGTTTAAATTTAAATTTAATTGGCAAGAGCCTTTGTTAGAACACTTTTTCTTATTGTCGACGAAATGGGTGAGGAAATTGGCGAAGGAGGAGGTTACAACCCTCCATTTCCTCGCTGATTAGAAGTGCTCTTGTTAGAATATGTAGGATTTACACACAAACATAATCAAGTTTAAGTTCAAGATTGATTTACACCGTTCATAATAATAAAGTACAAAAATAGAAAAATACAAAAATATGAAATTACAAAAATAGAATAGTCAGAATAAGAAAGTCAAAATAAAACACAATTAAAATATTTTGTATAGTAAGTTTTAAGTTTCATTTTTCTACAATGTTATGTTAAAGTTAGTTCTATATAAGCTTATATTCAGTCAAAAAACAAAAACAATAATACAATTCTCCAATTATTTTCTTTGTAGCCTTTGTTTACTGAATTGAAAAAAAAAAAAAAAATCTCACTATGTTGAGCAGAATCCAACTTTCTTTGGATGCTCTAATGGGACCAAATAGTTAATAATAATAATCGATCTGCTGACCAAAATATCTTTCTTGATTCAGTGTTTCGCTTAGCGGGATCAAGGCGTAATTAGAAGCTCTAATTAAAACCAGTCATTACAGGTCATAATGTCATTCATAAAATTAAACAAAGATTTGTTCCATGTGGTCCTGCATAACTATCTCAACTTCTTTCATGTGATTTAGATCTAACGAACTTTGCATTAGATAATTAGAAAAATCACACTTGACACCCATGATTTTAATCATACAATAAACTTCTCGGATCGAACGATGATCATTTTTTATAATCCGAATTAGATTACCTACTTAAAGCAATTAAAGATGACTACTAAACGCTTGTACCTGTAACTATTCATCGATTAAGAGAAGCTTAGAAGGATTTTTAAATGATTGAAGTAGGTAATATGACACTAAGGTCTAGTTATAGGTCGCTTCTAAAAACCCTAATTTAGTAATAATTTTGTGTTGAGTGCATTATTAAGTGCACCAATGATGCAGGCTTGGGCTAGTTTTTAAATGGGGGAGATGACACCATTTGCATGAAAACCATGATTGGTCACACCTCATGTTCTGTACATTTTGAGTTGGCACTGCTACTTAGAAATATTTGATATTTGTATTATAAGTTTCTTAGGATTAGCTGTTTTGTTTTTTCCTAATTTTAAAATCCCAAATGTTATGATCAATCATTCAAAATAAGCAAACTGTTCTACCACCTTTGTTTACATGATGAACCATTTGATGACCTCGCAATCATGTTTTTGATGTTGATTCTATTTCCCGATTTTTGTCAAGACATAATGTTATGTAACCTAAGGACGTCTCCAATGAACTCGACGTCCAAAATGGAGATTAGATGGTGTAAAGGAGAACCAACTCCAATGCAAGACCCCAAACGCAAAAGACTTGGCGGCCTTATCCTGAATAAATGTGTCTTTATACTGTTCCTAAGAAAATTTAACATGTTAGAGTCTGTTTGGTTGCACAGAAAACAGATATGAAAATTGAAATTGTTTTCGTAAATTCAAATCCAACTCCCTCCTCCCTTTCTTCCCAAACTTAGATTTTCATGAATAGTAGAAAAACAGTTTCACGAAGAATCACTTTTTTGTCAATAAATAGACAACTAAACATCGAAAATACACATTCAAAACAGCCTCTGTCACTACATCTACTTGCAACCATCATTCATTCATCCACTCCACTCCCTTACTAGAGCTAGCATTAGTAACAGGGTTGTGTCCCTTATCTGTCTGCTTTGAGGAGGGGGGATCTAGTTATTACCAGATCCTTGTCCATTAATTGGATTGGGACAGAAAAATACCTGAGTGGGAAACCCGTGATTTTTCTAGGTTCCACAGAGATGAAAATCTCCCCCCAAGCAAATAATAGTAGCTCCTATCAATCTTTTCAATGCTCAAACCCTACAATTCTTAATAGAAATGAAGACTTAGGGCTTGGATTCATGTGGCCATGAATAGCCCATTGCACTAGTTCCAACTGGCTGAAAGTGAGTGAGGTCTTCTTTTGGGGGGCATCACCACCTTATGAGTTAATATTTGGAATAATTGAGAGAAAATAGGAGTATTTTCAGAATTTGCATTTATTTATTTTTTGAGTATTGGTGTTGTAGGTTTGTATGGTCAAAATAGGAGTGGGAGAGGCCTTTCTATGTCAAATGATAGGCTTGTATGATGGATGAAAGAAAAGAGAAGGAGGGTCTGGTCACCAAACAACACATAACAAAGGGGAGGGGGTCCCTCTTAGATACTGGAAGATAAGAAGAAGAGTCATTTGGGAGTTAATGCTTGTGCTTTCTCAACCTAGGGTTTGATATTTTTGCTTAGCTGTGGATGGATAGTTCACACTCACCATTAGCAGGGCCCAAACCCCAGTGGTTGTTATTGTCAAAATAAATAAGGAAAACCATACAATTCTACATTGATATAATCATATAGTTGATATTCCATGTATATTTTCATTTTCCTGCCTATTATAATTCATTTTTTAAATGTATTTTAGCTTTTTATGCATTATCATGTCAACAAATGTGTATTTTCCAACTTTTCTAATGAAACTTTCTTGTTCTAATAATTATGCAAAATTTTGTTTCAGTGAAGGGTGACAATTTTCCACAGTAGACCCTGAAAAGCTTTGAGCAATTATTGAATGTCTATCTTGCATTAGAGGTTGGGACTTGGGAGTCTGGGGATTAAGAGAGGATGAGAGCTTTGGTTGTGCAGAGTTGTATAGAGCCACAAAGAATAGACATTGGAAAGGGAGTCCTCAAGCTTCCCATGTGCTCTACCACACAAGTTCAGATGCAGCTGCACAACAAATCCATCCCTTTATTTGACTATCTTCTTATCTAATTGACCATGTGTGAAGAGTTTCCCGTAAAATACTACCATGCCCCTCTGTGCTCGTGGTGTTGAACTCACTCAAACCAAACAGAAAACGACTCTCCCAGTCATCATTTTTGGAACTTGAGGTGCTTGTTTAGGAGCAAGTTACATCCCTCCGTTAACGCATTCATATTGGCTTATATACAGAGATACTACCGAAGCAAAGCAAATCCTTCTAATACACACCCGTGACGCTATAACATAAAGTGTTACTAAGTCACAAATTAGTTCGGTTAAGGCATCATTGGTGGTGATGGTGTGTTCGACTGACATCAACTTGATCATGGCTAATATCGTGCTGTTAGTCATTATTTCTAGGGACCTCGAAGGAGGATAAGATCCGAGCAGAAAAAGAAAAGCTTTTTTGGCACTGAAAATAAACAAAAGGGAAAAAGCTTAAAATCAACAAGGATTTCTTTTCTTTGAGAAGTCTCTGTAATGAGATATGGAAAAACAGTCCATCTAAATCAAAGATTCCTTAGTTGAAACAGAGTCTTCTTTTCTTCTCCTTCACACGTGAATTGAACCCATCCTTCTTCCACTATTATTTTCTACTTTTGCACTAGAAAAAGAGAAAACGTGATTTGAGGTGCTCAGCTGAGTTGTAAAAAACCATTTAATGAACTCTAAGAATTGACCTAAAAGGCAAAATAAAGAAGAAGCTTTGTAACATTGTGAGATATGCCTAGTTATATTCTATGTGTCGAGGGAAAGGGCGAGGAAACCAGCGAGGAAAAGGAGGTGGCGGGGGGTGAACCGTTCACCCCCCTCGAGATGTGCGCCAAAAACATCTCGAGGGGGGTGAACGGTTCACCCCCCGCCACCTCCTTTTCCTCGCTGGTTTCCTCGCTCTTTCCCTCGACATTTAGAATTTCCCTTATATTATTGATTAAAGCACACAAAAAATGCTGAAATTAAAATTGTTTATCTTCTTAGTTTTCACACTTTTTTCCCATGGAATTTTCCTTTTTCTGGATAACAATGACTATTGTCCGTTACATTTCATTGTGGTAGATCTTCCCTCAAAACTTGAGCATTTCCCTTGAAAGTGGGAAATCAATTTCCTCACAGGTCACTTTTCAAAAAATACAAGTTCAAACCCAGGATTTTTAATACTGTTCGCCAGTCTTACCTGCTAGCTCCCACTGGCTACCATCAAAACTCCCTTAGCCCCAATTCTATGTTAGCGCTACTTCGATAATTTGTAGACATATGGCTCTAATTTTTACAATATGATTTTTTTATTAAAAATCACAAAACATCTAAGAGATTTTGAACATTGCTTTCATTCTTAGAAGCAATGATAATATTTCCCAACTATTGGGAAGACGACTTATTTGAACTCCATACATAAATCTAATCAATCGCCCCAAATTTCTTTGCCATGCATCTTTCTTCCTCGAAAGAAAACTTTACAATTTGCAATTACTGGGAGAAGAACATATAAAAATTTCTTTTAGGAGAAACAACAGGCAGCAGCAATGGTTGATAAAGCTAAATGGTGGTCACGCTTTTGAGGAAAGAAATCAAACTACTGGTTGGGGCTTAAAGATTGATTTGACAAATCCTCGAAATTGTACCTGTAAAAGAAGATCTCCATGTCCCTAAGTTTCATGTGCAGCAACCCAACAAGATACGATCTTGGGCCTAACCCAAACGTGCATTGCTGGCCCACCTAATTCGGAGACGGTCTTGAGAGTGCTTCGACACCAAACAAAAGATGGATCTTTGAGTCTGCTTTACTTTCTTCTTTCAAAAGTGAATCATAGCTCATCCAATATTGTCAAGAGTGGAGAGGGGTCGATCTTACCTTATTTGTCAGATGAAACCACGACATCGGTGTGCATCAAGTGTATTCCACTCCTCGTCTACATGTATTTGTCCACAGTTTCTCATTCATCATTAATAAAGAGAGAATGACAATACAGTGCTTCGACTTTTTTCCTTTGGAAACTTGTGTGTGCATGTGTTCCTGAACTCGAATATATAGTTTCATAGAAGAAGTGAAGAACTCTATAACACTAAAAAGATATAATGAAAAAGTATATCATTTCATAGAAGAACTCTATATTATAACATTAAACAAAATATAATGAAAATAGCCAACTGAGCGAACAAACTATCATCAGATATTCATGAGCTATCACATTTCAAATCAAATTTTGATTCAGGTGTACAGACCAAGCACAAGAGGCAAGCTACTTGACACTGAGTTTATGTTCTTATCATGTAACTACTGTGCCACACTCAGTTCTTTTATAATGTAGAGGTTTGTAGTCTCTTACGCCCAATTGGTCTGAGAGGAAAGATTGTGGCAGACAGTATAAAAACCTACGATAGTTAGAAGAGGTGTAAAGGAGGCATCACCATTAAAGCAAATGGTTGAATGCTCGGTGCTTTCTCCCACCAGTCTTTCCTATTCAAATTGTGACATATGAAAGTAAACACACTTGCTCCTCTCACAAATGAGGTCATTAGTACCTCATCAACATATGTGGAAAATTAACATGTCAATCATGACCACACAACCTTCTTTAAGGCATCTTATGAATATGAATTCAAGATATCTCAGTTTTTTCGCAACAAGTTTCCCCATCAGACATTTTGAAAATCGAATATATCAAATGAGCCTTTATTCAGTTCAGATTGTCTCCATTTACAAACCCACCCATACAACAAATATAACCTACATTTCTGTATACCTGACACCAGGATCAAGGAAATCTTGACCCTCAACATCTTATCAGATGTAGACCAATAAATTCCAGACAACTCCAGAAAGAAAAGCATCTATCAAGGAGGTGATATTTTCAAGCCTTGATTGAATTACAGAGCATTGGGTACCTCAAATGATCTCCATAAAAAGGCAATTCTATATTGCAAAGACGAGCTTAAAAACCAGCTAGAAAAAATATACTCAAAGAACCCCAAGCCCCATGCTGTAAAAATAAAAGTTACCCTCGCTTTACATTTTACACCACAAAGAAGACAAATATTATCAAGAACAGGATAAGAACGGCAAATATCTTAATCAAAAGCCACCTGTTTGAAGAAATCTTACTCAAATTCTTCAAAAGGGCACTGTGGGCACCTTCAACATTTGCAAGCGACTCATCCATGTTATCATCAATCCTGCGCATTGTAAACACTAACTATAGATGGGGATTGTTCACGGACAACAAAAATGTGTGCCAACCGAATGCAAGCAGATCAAGGAATGATTTTTCTATTTTAAGAAAAAGCAAGTGTACAAAGAACTTTTTTTTTTTTTAATTCTGAAAGACTAATCAAAATATTGAAAAGATAAGATGAAGAAGAACAATAAGGGTCAAATGTAACAGTTACAAAACCAGTTGATTAGAGAAATTTTTGGAGGTGAAACAACGCAGTGCGCCATAAACACTTGTTTATAAGCCACAATCAAATAATAGAGGTCCATGGGGTTAATAAAAGAGGTTCATGGGCTTAGACAATGCAAAAGGGAATCTTCGGGATAAGCATGCCAAGGTTTTTACTTGTGAATTGAAGTTTGTGTACCTAATAGCCAATTCCCCTTGCTGCGCAACCATAGTTGCCAATTGCGTGAATATTCCCCCAAGCTCGGTTATGGTTGATTCCACATTTTGAAGAGCAGTTGCACGGCTCTGCATATAGTTTTCTTGTCTTGGAATAACTTGCTGTAACATCGACATTTCCATATGTGGTGATGGACCACTATCTACAGCTAACCTTCGCCTGGCTCATCAATATCAAGATCAAATTGTTAACATAAATTATAGAACATTTGGATATTTAGTTTTTGCAGGGGCACATTTTAGAATACAGATAATTTTGAAAATTCAGTCAGAATAGCAAAGGAAATGTACAATGCAACCTCTGTGATATTTCTCATCTTTACAACCAAGTTCAAATAATTTGAAGCCCGCAAGCCCAGGGAAAAGCTCAGCTAATTCAGGGGAAAAAAACACAACCCCACACCCCAAGGGAAAACGTTGAGTGAAAGATAGATCTACTCATACTGCCATTCTTCTAAGCTGTAACGACATGAACACAGGTGTCGACGTTCGACATGGATATGAGGTGGCGGATATATCAACTAAAAAAGCTAATACTAGGACACGTTTGTACATTACAATATTCTTTGATTATTTAGCAATAAGTTTTACATTATTAGTCATTGTCATAATAACATTTCCAATTTTGACATCTTCAGAGAGATGTACATGACAACTTCATCATAAGATTTATGACTGGTGTTTTGTATCCTAAAATCATAAAACGATATATGGCTCTATAACGTTTTTTCTAATGCTCATCATTTGATATTTCACTTGTAACACATGTAGACCTTTTTTTTACATCTCTTTTTCCTAGTTGATTAATTGCTAAGGATGATGTTGGATGATACATATGGGGCCACAAGTCTGATTTTTGTTCTTCTGGTAGGTCAGGCTCAAAATGAACCACTTCAAACAAATAGGTGATTCAATAAAAATTCCAGTTTCTGCTCAAGTGCAACAGGTAAAAGAGATGAAAAAACACACCTCAGTTGGTTGGAACTTTGAACTCCGTTTGAGGCCACTCTGATAACAAAAAAAAAAAAAGGATTGTAAATGACATTATTTCATGATAAAAATTAAACATCAAGTGTGATAGACATAAGGCTAAAAACAATAAATAGAATATCAAGAACTGAAGTTACTGCAATAAACTATATACAAGTACTTTAAAAAAAAAGGAGCGAGACATGTCTGTGTCTAAGACATTCTGGGGAATTTATTCTTCTGTATGCCATGTTGTTACATAGCTAATTTATTTTTCTTTATACCAAGTTATTGTTACATAGCTAAGGATTATTACAAACAGTGTGCGCATGCAATGTCAGCAAATGATTTAAAAAGCAAGGTCAACATGACTACATGCTCACACCGCAGCAACCATACATACCACTACCAGTACTGCACAATATCCAGGGTAGACATTTATCAAATCCTTAATGTTACGAGTAAGCTACATGTCATACTACTATCCCTCTTACATGTTCTTGCTAATGAAGAAAAAAAGTCTTCCAAAATAAATTAGTTTCTAGGAAACAAACACATTTCTTACTAAGAATATCCTAGAGATGGTATAGGGATCAACCAAAAATATTTAACAGGATAATTTAGAGAAGTGAACACTCACGTTGATGGTGGCAAAATCTCAGATGTTTTAGATGCATTTGACCAAGGAGGGGGTTCAGTTACTGACTGCACATGATTAAGAAAGGGCTTCTCTCTAGATGAGTTGGTGGAGAAGATCTGTTTCCTGGTTTCATGAGCCTTCAGATTCTGCCAAAGGAAGAAAAGGAGGAACAATTATTTAAATAAAAGTGTTGAAGTAATGTCCGATATTCGGTATGTCAGGTGAGACTAACCTCTGTCCTCGTTGTCAATACATTCTGAAATTGTTTTGTGGTTCCCATAAGCCTATTCTTCAAGTCATCACATATGGTAGTTGCATGGACAGCTCTGTCTTTGGAGCATTTCTCATCGGCTATTTCCATATTCTGCAGAGTTTGCAAATCTGAAACTGACATATTTAATGCCGTAATGTCATTTTTTATCAAGGCCATAAGTTCCTGTATTTCCACGAGTGGATCATCAAACATTGAAGACCTTTTTGACACTGCAGATCAAGGCAAATGTCAGTAGATGTCAAAACCGAGGTTACAAAGGGCTCTCTGTACAACTATCATGACAAACCAATCTTCAAGATGTCAATAACAAGATTAAGATGCAGAAAATAGAACGTGCAAAGGAAATGTTGATCGCTGTGTCTATGAGGGTAAAGTATTAGGGGATGATCTCACTTATTGCTCCGTACTTCTCTTTTTCATTTCAATCTAATGTAGCATCCAAACATCTCTCCTAATAAACCCTAACCTTGAAACTAAACTCCCCCTCCCTTCACCCCTCGTTCTTTCTTCTCTCTGCTTTTGTTTTCACTATGGTCTGTTTGGTTAGCCATTTTCCATGGGAAATGGATTCTTTTGTTATGCAAACTTCTGTTGTTTGGTTGTCTATTTCCTGGCGGAAAATCGATTCTTCATAAGATTGTTTTTCCACTACTCATGGGAATCCAAGTCCGGAAGGAAGGCCTCGGAATCAAATTCAAGGAAACGGTTTCAATTTCCATGTCTATTTTCCGTGCAACCAAGCACACCCTACTTTCTTTCAAATTCTCTACTCAAATCGATTTAATTGAAATTTTATACAGGTTGGATCACCATTTTCTTCAGTATCCCTTCACAAGGAGAGTTTGGATAACCATTGGTGACTAGAGAATGAGTAACACTCAAGATGGTTATGCACTTATGCCAACCAGGGAATGAGTTGCACCAATGGATCAACCAACTGAACAATGGAAATTTGTCTCTGAGAGTGGATTTGGGAAGGATTGTTGCTTGTGGTGCTGTGGGTGATTTGGAAGGAAAAAAACAACTGCATTTTCTAGGAAAGAAATTAAAAGTTATTCCCATTTGCAACGTAATCAAAACTATGGTCATTCAATGGGATAAAGTGTAGCTTACAGTAGATAGTTCAATGATTTCTGATCTTCCTAACTGGGAGAACACCATAGTAGAAGATTAGTTTTTTCTTTCCAGAAACACCAAATATTAGTAGGAACACCTTCATATCACCAAAACTTGATTATACTGCCCTTCCCTGCATGGACACGTGTATGGGCATCGTGTCGGGTACAGTACAGACACGGGGATGCACCAAAACCTCAAAAACTAAGATACAAGTACAGCAAAGACATAGTCATAAAATTGAATCAAAAATACAAATGACTAATGATATAAACTAAATATAATGAATACATAATTACAATCATAAACCATGATAAAAATACTACAACTTCAAGCTTCAAAATGTAAACTATCAAAGTCATTCATTTATTCAACAAAACAAAACATGATAGTTACTACAATTTCAAGCTTCAAAATCCATTTTTATCGATAACTCACTAACACCAGCCCACAAGGCACAACTAGCTCATAAATTCAACTACCGTAACTCATAACACATCACAACTTAGTTTCACGTGTCTTAACTAAAAAATCATACTCATACATGCTGATTAATAATTATTAGTAACCTCGCCAACCACCGCATCCTTAATCCACTTTTCTTCCATTTGTTATTTATAGCCCGACGAAACAAACAAACAAACTAGCCAAAATAGACCCAAAATGTGTCTAAACCATGTCAAGACCATTTTAACAATGGCAGAGTATATTTTGAATATGGTCAAGAGTATCGGAGGAGTAGAGGCATCCAATACAGGTACGCTGGCTGTTTCAAAGTCATTTAAAAATCATTTCCTAGAGATAGACATTATGCTCCAACACTATCTCCTTTTTTTGTCTTTTGTTTTTCCAAAGCAAAAGAAGAGCAAAGAATTCACTCATAGAAAAGTGAGTACAAGATGGTGAGTGAGACACTCATGAAAACAAAAAAAGAAAGAAAATAAATTAGCATCGAACAACACGAGTAAATCAACCAAGCATAAAAGAATCAAATGATACATCTTTAATTAGTCTCCCAGAGTTGCTCCATCTCCATAAACACTCCCTTATCCCCAGGAAAATTTGGTTAGCTGAATTTGACTTACCCATCAAAAAACGCACATCCTTTCTTTCAAATACACCAAATAACAAAGCTTGAGAATATGTCTCAATTGTCCAAACTTGCTTCCATAATGGAATGCCCCAAGTTACAATCTTTCATCACATACTCCCAGAGTCATTCCAAGCAAACTTAATCTTAAGCAAAGCAGGGTTCACCATATTAATAATATAATCCCCATCCATCAGTATATAATTAGGAAGGTACGCGATCTTCAATTGCAACCTTGATTGGGCATTTCCTCATGTCGTTAGATTCGTCATGTTGGGCATTGAAAATTTTTGCTAGATGTCATGAGGGTTTTGAGAATGACACGGAAGGTGTTAGTATGCTACAAAACATTCGTACAAAGTGTGTTGCTTCTTTTTCACAATGGCTTTCTCTTTCATGCGGATAATCACTTCCCAATTTCTTAATGTGCTATTTCTCACAAGGCACTTCGCCTTGCCTCAAATGTTTTGTAGCGCCTCATAGCGTTGCGGCGCTCCGCCTAAGTTGAGGGGTGGTTGGGACACCTATGTATAACAAATACTTGAATAACTTAAGCTAATTAAGTCACTAAACAAAGATGATTTAGCTATTCAGGAAATGATGGAGATGAAAATGATGGAATTAGCTTGTGGAATGATGAGGATATTCGACTTTTACAAGTTATGCAGTTATGACCATTGGCCTTGTTAGGTCTCAGTTTAAACTTTAATTATTTGATTTCTTGTTAGATATGAGCATGACTTGACTTGCTTTGTGTAAAGTTTCATGACTTAATTGTGTTGGTTAGTTGGTTTTTTGACTAATGACTTTTGAGAAACACTTGCTAATAGAATTAACTATTTTTCAATATGGTAGGAATAAGGTTTAAGACGTTGATTACGTACTTAATTAGTTAGGGGCTATGACATGCATTATTTTATATTTATATGTTTGTTGACTCGTCTCTTTCTTGCAATTTTTGTCATCTTGATGTTTTGTGTTAAAGGCAAACATTAGAAATTTAGAATTAGGAACATAAAACTAATACATATACGTAAACACATTAAGAAAATGTGAGAAACGCCACAAATATGATTTTGGTTCTTCTTCACAACGGTTTTTATTGTTCGAGGCATTGCAAAGGCGCCTCGCCGCTCTCCCTAACAACATAGATTGATGTGTTCCATAATGCCCCTACCGGCCCTATGATCAACACCAATGGCATACCCAAGTAAAGATGTACGGATAAGATTTTTACTACACTAACTACAATGGCCAATTGGCCATACACTACCTAGGCTATGGGTCACCTATATCAAAAATTTGATTCTTCCATAACTTACTCTCAAGCTAAAGGAAATAGTCTTTAGATGGCCAGACTCCCTATTTGTATCCATGTGCATACAACACGGGAAAGTGATAAACACGAGTTTAGGTCTAACCGTATAGTGTTGGGGCATCACATGGGAAGTCCTGAAAGACATACATTTAAAATAGCACAAAACTCTTTCAAGAGTACTCATTGGACTGTAAATTATAAACCCTAGCTCTTTATATTTCTTAGCGAAATTCAATACACCAGGTTAGTGATGCCTAGTGGATGGTGAACATGTGAAATCCAGTAGTGGAACACACCAGATTGTCCAATTCTCAATGTTGTCCTTGAAAAATGTGCAATTTGCTAGTTTTCTCTTCAGTGTGGTTTTGCAATACTTTTTCCAACACTCTTCACCTTGGACCAAAGCCCATTAGTCGTCAACTCTTTATGCAGTCTTCTTATATGCTCCTATTGTGTCAAAATTATCTGACCCAAACATGATATGAATATAATCAAACCAACCCCACACGACATGCTCTGACACGATCAGCAAATGGGTTAGCATCATGACACGATTAACATAGTTTGAACTTTGAGCAAGTATGTTAATACTTTGACTCAATTTTTACAAAAAGATAACCATTAAAGGCCAACTCATTTAAAAAGAGATGAAGACTTCCATTTTAAAAAGTATTTGATAGACTTAAAAAATAAATATGATAAACACAATTACTAAATGGGATAGTAGTGGGCTATTAGTGTCAAAACACCTAAACCAAAAGATTACAAGGGTTAATCACGTTGACACGATTAGGTCCCATATCATAGTTTGGATCACCATTTGTTACTAGAGAATGAGTTATACTCAAGCTGGTCATGCAACCAGTGAATGAGTTACCATTCGATCAACCAATCGAACAATAGAAATCTGCCTCTGAGAGGAAAATGGATTTTGGGAAAGATTTTTTTATTGTGGTGTTGTAGGTGATTTGGAAGGAAAGAAACAACCATATTTTCTCGGGAAAAAAAATTAAAAGTTCTTCCCATTAGCAACAAGAACAAAATTATGGTCATTCAATGGGCTAAAGTGTGGCTTACAGCAAATAGTTCAACGACTTGTAGACTTCTTAACTGGAAGAACACTCTATTAGGAAATTAGTTTCTTTATTTCTCTGAGCTCATAGTTCATTTTTATTTGATTTTTATCTATCTTACAATTCACATAGGTGTTTTACTATCCATCGCTGACCGGGACAAACATCAAATGAGAATTTGAGATAAAAGAGGACTGGGATTAAAAGTTGAGAAGATGTTGAGGGTTGAGATTCATTCCCCTCTACAATGACATGTTTATAAATATAAAACATGTAAAAGGACAAATAAAATGAAAATTTTGTAAATAGTTGTTGGATTTTGATAAACTTGGTATCATTGAAATGCAATTTTGAAAATCTTAACCAATGATCAATACAAACCAAGGATGCACCGACTCTCCAAAAACCCCCCGAATCACGCGTCAAATACGTGTCGAACACGGATTCGCGTACGACACGCGTTGGACACGTATTGGACACGCGGTCAACGGTCAAAATTCGTTGACTGGGTCAGACACGGTCCAGACTTAGTCAAAATACGTTGACTCAAAATTTATTACATACTCGATCCCTTCCTCCTCCCACACAGCGACAGCATAAACCAAAATTCGAAAACCCTAAGGACTGAGAATCGATCGATTTCGACTACAAAATCGATCGATTAAGACTACAAGAATCGATCGATCGATCAATTTCGACTACAAGAAGTCAGAACAGGGATCATCGATCGATTTCGACTACAAGAATCGATCGATTTCTTTCGACAGAGAGGACTGAGGACTATAGAGAGCAAAGAATCGACAGAGAGGACTGAGGACTGAGGACTGAGGAATTCGGAGCAAAGAACCATGGCGTCCTCCTCGACACCAGGTACTTTCGATCGATCGATCAATTTCGTTTATTTTATTTTTTTTCTGCTTTTCTGAATACTCTCAACTCTGTTACTGTTAGGTTCCTCATTCCTGTGATTTATTTCATGAATTCATCAACCCTTCATCGATCGATTGATCATCGAATCGTTTTTTTTTTTTTTTCTCTGCTAATCTCTGCTTTTGCTCTTCCTTCCTCGTTCGATTTCTGTTTTTTTTGTTTTTTTTTTTGTTTTTGCTATTCGATTGTTGTTCGACCCTTCATGATTTTTTTTTTTTAACTGTGATTCCTGTTTTGCTGGTTTTTTTCTTCAGTCTTCGTATATATGAAAGCATGAAATACTTCAATTACCTTACCCCATATTGAACTTGCACGTATTGACTGAAAGTGAAAACTGAAAACTAAATAAGAAATTAAAATTGGTTTTAGGCCAAGTAACTGGAGATGATCTTTGGAAGCATGTGATAAGATTAGGAAGACCAAATGAAGGTGGGGGAAACCTTAGATGGAAGTGTAACTATTGTCAGAAAGAATATACAGACTCTCTTACTAGATTTGAATGAATTAATTTGAATGTATTATTGATATCATGATATGTTTGAATTTGATGAGTTACAAAAAATATATATTAAAAAATTAAGTTTGACCGTGTCGTGTCCGTGTCCGACACGACACACGTGTCCGTGTCCGTGCATCCTTGATACAAACACTTAAAATTTCAAAATATGTATTTTATTTTTAAAACATGCTAGTATTTTTAAGATTTTCATGCCTAAGTATAATATTTTTCAAGAAACTGACAAATATTTTATTAACATTCAAACAAAGACTCGGAACATTCAATCGATTATAATTTTAACCAAGTTTGACTCTAAAAAAATTAGTATTCAAAAATATGATATTTTTATGAAACGAGGGTAATGGTGGGGATGGTGATGTGGGTGTCCAGTGTATGATAATTAACAGTAAAAATAAATAAACATATGGTGTGTCAACGGCACCGGTAATATGCTAGTCTAATACAATGAATGAGTTTTATTGTAAAATAAGTCAATCAATAAATAAAGAAATAAATAAGAACTGGAAGTTTATACAAGGCCTTCTGCCTTGGATACACTAATCTTAATCAGATTGTTGAAAAAGAAATTAGATTGAACCAAATATTGACTTATCACAACTAAATCAATTTTAATTTGTTATATATATATAGGGGATTTTGCTCTATTCCCCCAATCTTCCCTTTATGCCATGTTGACTCTCCGTCATGGAATTAAACCAAGGGGAATCTCCATAGGAACTAGTCCCTTTGGGAGTCTTCCTTCTACCCTTTCTATCTATAGAGCTGGCTATATATATATATATATCCTGTAATAAGACTATGCGATTTAGAAAATACTCAACAATCTACCTCACATTTGTGGTGACACCTTCTCAGATGGAAATTCAAACCTATCATGTAATTGCTCAAAGTGTCAAGTTTCATCATAGCGCCATCTTTCCCCAAAGATGCAAAGGAAATTTAAATCTATGGTGGGAACACCATATAACCAAACTGATTATACTGCCCTTTCCTGGGTAAGGTGGCACGAAAAAGAGGGTACGACCGAAGGCATGACATTAAAATTATATGACTAATAATATGAACTAAATATAATGAATACATAGCTATAAATATTACGTCATAACAAAATTAATAGAAATCCAAGCTTCAAAATGCAAAATATTAAGTCATTCATTTATTCAACGAATTTCATAGAAAAAAATGGTTTGTATGAGCCTCAAATTTTTTATGAGTTGGCTGATAGTATATATTTTCATTGAATTATATAGTTATTATTTTAAATATTAATTTCAAATAATTTTTTGGAGGTTTTATACCACTTGGGATCAAACAATTCTTTTTTTTTAATGTTTGCAATTACATATAAATTGGACTAAAAACAAAAAAATAGGGGCAGATCACAATGACAGAAATAGTAATTGTTAATAGGACTCATAAAGAAATATACACTCCAAAAGGATCGAGGATAAGTGTTTATTAATCTAAACAATTTTTTTAATGTTTGCAATTACTAATGAAATTGCATTGAAAATAAAAAAAATTAGGCAATTAACAATGATGGAGAATAGTAATTATCGATATACATAAAAATGTATAGTTAATAGTAATTATCAATAGCCATAAACTTACGCTCCAAGAGTATCGAACTTGGGTAGTTTACTAAAAATGTTAAACTTCCAACCACTACACCAACAGAGACATGTAGAAATAGTTGAATAAAAAATTATTATATTGTATTGTATTATACATTATATAATTGATTTTTTTTGTAAGGCTAAATAATTACTAAAAATATTTTGAAAGTTTAGGGGATCAGCTGCCCTCAAGACCGAACCTACTAAGAGGCAAGGGGGGCAGTTGACCCCCTCAACTTTCAAATATTTTTAGTAAATATTTAGCCATAAAAAAATCAATTATATAATGTATAATATAATATGATAATTGTTCATTCAATTATTCTTACATGTCTCTGTTGGTGTAGTGATTGAAAGTTTAACATTTTTAGTAAACGACCCAAGTTCGATACTCTTGGGGCATAAGATTTCTTTATTACTATTGACAATTACTATTAACTACACATTTTTGTCTCATCGCCTATTTTTTTTTCAATACAATTTTATTAGTAACATTAAAAATCATTTAGTTTAATAAAAACTTATGATTTATTTATAGCAATTGATAAATATTATTTTTGTCATTGTGACTTGTCCTTACTTTTTTGTTTTTAAGCAATTTTATATGTACTTGCAAATATTAAAAAATTGTTTGTTCACAAGTAGTATAAAACCTCAAATAAAAAAATATTTAAAAATTAATATCTAAAATAATAACTATATAATTCAATAAAAATATATACCATTAGCCAACTCATACAAAAATTTGATGCTCATATAAACCAATTTTCTATGAAATTTTATTAGGATTTTATTATGTTCGCAAATTTCATATTTTTTAAGCTTCAACTTGATACTTATCCTAACTATTTTGTGATTTTAGTTATTACGCTCATTTGCATTTTCTAAGGTTATCGATATATCACCTTATTGTAACTTAAGATTGGACTACACTGGATCCAATTCGGTATATGCAATGTACTTTTGATAGTTATATTTTTTACTAGTTATTAGTTTGGATAGAACAAAATTTTGGCTTCATCATTGATAACTACTATTATCAACTAATAATTATTTGTCTTTTCGGCCCTTCTGACTAAAATCATGGGTCCACCACTAGCTACCCCCTGCCCCTTGATAGGTTTACCCCTGCTCATACATGTTCATCATTACTTATCAGTTACCTCACCAATCGCCTCATCACTCGTCCTCTTTTCTCCCATTTGAATTTGTAGCCCAATAAAATAAACAAAATAACCAAAATAGGAGCAAACCGTGTCTAGACCATGTCAATACCAACTAAAAAAAATAGTTGGGTGCATCTGGGGTATGGTCTAGACATGGTCAATAGTATCAGACACATATTGGAGGAGTACCCGTATTCGCCACACATCCGATGCGTACCTACCTGTTTCAAAATATCCGTGAATCCTGGGGTACAAAAAAGGCATTTTAAAAACATCCCCTAGTGATAGACATGCCTCTACACACTCCAACGCCATATCATTTTTAAATTCTCAGTGATTAAGTATCCATATGTCCTAGTTGTCTAAAGTCAAGTCAAAACTTGCTTCGACAATGGAATGCCCCAATTGACAATCTTTCATCACAAACCTCCAAAGTTGTTCCAAGCAAGGTTTACTAATCATATTGAACAATATAAATACCCCATCTAATTGGGAATAAATATTCCATCGTGCAGCTCCAAGCCATTTCCAAGCAAGCAGTGTTCACCATATTAACAATATAATCCCAATCCACCTGGAATTTGGGAAGGCACCATTCTTCAGTTGCAACCTTGAAGCAAAACCTTGTTCATCTCATTTAACAATCTAATCCTCAAGTGTATTGATACGCCAATTCTGACACAAGCAAGTGCAATTCTTTATGTCGTTAGATTCGTCACATTAGGTATTGGAAAATTTTGCGCGATGTTTTGTAAATGACATGGAATGTTTTAACTACTACAAAAAGCATTTGTCCAAAGTTTGTTGCTTCCTTTTGACAAAAGATATCTCTTCAAAGCAGACAAGTGCTTTCCTAATTGCTTAACATTGCCAGGCTATGTTGTTCGGGGAGCTTCCAATGCGATATATAATGTTATTTTTTTTGGCAAAGGTTTTCGTGTCTGAGCCATCACTGGATCCAGAGTCCCAACTATTATTAACACCACCGCCATACCAAAGTAAAGATATAGGGATAAGATTTATACTGCATCCATTAGCCATAAACCAAGGCTATGGATATCACCTACATCAAATAGGTTCTTCAATAACTTACTCTCAAGATAATGAAAGTCTTTAGATGGTCAACTCCCTATTTACAACCATGTGCATCCAACACGTGGAAGTGTTAAACACGAGATTAGTCTCCAGGCTTTTGGTTTTGAGGGCTCACATGGGGAGTCCTTAGTTCATATATTGCGCAAAACTCTTTCAAGAATACTCATTGTATGGTTCTTCAACACTATATTTAACATTATGTAAATTGAGAATGTATATTTCCTTAATTAAATATTTGTTTAGCTGATAAATAATATAAATCGCAAGTGCATTGGTATCTCAATTTAGAGTTTGCTAGCATAAATTGTTTATGCCTGGTGGACGATGGCCATGTGAATTTAAGAAGTAGGAACTCGATGTTGTCCTTTGAAATTGCGTAATCTACTAGCTTTCTCTTCAATGTGCTTTGGAAATACCTTTCCAACACTCTCCAAGCCCACACTATACGCTTTGGCATGGTTAACTTTAACTTCGCATGAGTATGTTGATACTTTTGACTTAAATAATTTACAGAAAGATAAAACCATTAAAGATCATTCAATTCAAAAAGATATATTAAAGTCCTTGGTAGACTTGGAAAATAAACAAATGTGACATTCTGGTCTTGGAGGTTCATCTTCGTTTCACACAAAATGGTGGACACAATTAATAAATGGGATGGATTGGGCTAGTCATTTCAAACCCCTAAATCTAAACTCGATAGGGTTACTCGTGTTGACACGATTAGGTCTCATGTAATAGTTTAGCCAACCCAAACCAACTAATTACATGTTGTGCTCGTTTTGTGTCATTGTGTTAGGCTTGTAATTGCAAACCCTCATGACCAAAGTGCTTTTGCTCCTTAACTCTAGTTGAATGTAAAAGTGGTATTGGTTTACGAAATCCCACTAGAATCAAAAGAAATTTTGCCCTCCAAAAATTAGTACCAACTAATGATCAAAAGAGAATATATCTAACAACCCCAAGTTTCAAACTATATGCCACAATGACACATTGGTTTTCCTATCTACAAAGTTCTAAAGCGAAATACATGTTAGAGTTACAAACTTGGTTCAAGTGTTCAACACAAAACACACAGTCAATAAAATTTCTCTACACCAATTAGTAGTAGAAGTCCTGAACCAACATGGCAGTGGCTACTGCAAATTTATAAAATCTTTGGTTATTAAACACAACTTTAATGCTCTGGTGACCGGGTATCAAATGCCCATGAATTTATCTAAAATGAATTCTCCTAAGGTTTACTACAATTCGTCACACAACCACCCCAAGTAACACCCAATACTGTAATAAAATCATCATATGTTCTAAAAAATAATCATAAAGAAGCTTAATTCATCTTACATTAAGTCTTATTGATGAATTACGCAGACTTAAATCCTTCAATCTACGAAAGCTGAGTAAAATTCACGAAGTTATTTTTAACTATGAATTCATTTTTTTCATTCTTTAGTATCCATTCATGTAAAACACAAACTCAACCCATTCCCCCAATATCAAACTCAACCCAACCCAGTCCTGACCTCTATGCACCTTTACTGGACGGCTTGCTATGGGCTTCCTAAACAAACTCTGGATTGCATCAATGTTGTCCTTAGAAGTTTCCTATGGTCGGGTAGCGATGCTTGTTCAAAAACAGCCATGGTTAGCTGGGACAAAATATGTCTGCCTTATAACGAAGGAGGACTCAATATTAGGAATATTCAAATTGAGAATGAAGCGAATTGTATGAGACATATATGGAGCATTGTTTCGAAAAGGAAATCTGTCTGGGTAGAGTGGGTCGCTAAACACTTAATCAAACGTAGAGATTTTTGGATCATGGGAGTGCCTAAGGAAGCCTCATGGTGCTGGAGACGCATTCTGCAGTACAGAGAGAAGGCATCACACCTAGCTCTTCACTCCATTGGCAATGGTGAAGGCACCTTATTTTGAAAGGAACCTTGGCATTCGAAAGGTATTTTGATCGACAAATTCCCACAGGAGCTCTTATATGACTCTACATTGCTCAAGAACGCCAAGGTGGCAGCTATTATTGGTGATAACCACTGGCACATCCCACAAAGGGCACAGAACTGTGTTACTAAGATCAGTAGCATCCTAGGAGAAGTGGAGTTTGATGCAAGTAAGAATGACGAGGTTGTATGAACTGCTGGGAATGATGGAACATTTCAATTGAAAGCAACCTATGAAGCAATCAGGAATCGACGAGAAAGAGTGGAATGGGCATCAGTGGTCTGGTTCTCAGGCAATATTCCTATACACAACTTCATTACTTGGTTACTGATTCACGGTGCCCTGAAAACTTTGAGCAAATTGAAGAAATGGGGACTCACTCAAGTGGATACATGTTCACTGTGTCAGAGAGACACTGAGACGATGAAACACCTATTTTTCGAATGTAGGTATTCACAGTATGCCTGGAAGAGAATGCTGACTCAGTTAGGCTACACGAGACAGATTGAATGCTGGGATGAGGAACTTACCTGTCAGCAATTTCAAGGGAAGAGCAAAGCTGCCCAACTCAAAAAATTGGTCCTAAATGCAGTGGTTTACTACCTATGGATGGAAAGGAACAATCGAATTTACCAGCAGAGATATTGCACAGGTCTTCAACTTGTCAATCAGCTCCACAATGACATCCATCTCAAATTTAGTTCTAATGAACTTATTGTTGAAGGCAATGCACGTAATAAGGAGCTATTTGGGCAATAGAACCTGGATGTATTATATAAAACCAAGCACCCTACAATTTGTCAATGGACAAAGCCACCTATAGGCTGGTACAAAAGCAACTCTGATGGCTCGCTTCAAGGAGTCACCAGTCGGTATGGCGCTGTTATAAGGAATGATGTCGGGGATGCCATCGCAACATGCACGGGGTCTGCACCAGGCACTCAGTTATCAAACATGAGCTCCAAGGAGTCGAGACCGGGATTAAACTTGCGCAGAGATACAATATCAAGAAACTTGAAGTTACAACTGACTCGACCACTGTTTTTTGTTTATCTGACGAAGGACAAAAGAGTAGCATGGGATCTTAGACACATATTGCGCATAATTAAATACATGCTTAGGTCACTGTAAAACTATAAAGTCAGTCATGCTTATAGAGAAACTAACAGAGTTGCGGATAGGTTAGCTCGCTTGCTTCCTACTAATGTTTTTATGGAAGTTATACCAAGTTCCTTTGCCGAGGACTTGAAGAAGATTGTGTATGAAGATGGAATAGGCATGATGTACTTGAGAATGTAACAATCATTTTGTTTTCAGGTTCGGGGATCCTAAATAACCCCGCTCGCCTTCCAAAAAAAATAAAAAAATTTCAATCACAAACCCTGATTAGCGAAAAATGATGAATCGAAAACAAGATTCGAGAGAACTTACTCTGAGCAAGCCTGGCGATTTTCTGAGAGGTTTCATAGATCCCCAAACCGATCCTCGAAGCCTTCCTCTTGAATTCAGATTGAGCAAACGATGATGAAGTTGTCGACGTCGTCGATGCTTGCGATATCAACAGAGGATCGCTATCTGTAGTTGTTCCATTATGATCGATGGAGGAAGACGAAGAGGATGAAGAGATTCCCTCGATCTTCTTCAACCTTTCGGATAAAGATCGAAACTCCGACGTTCGATCTCGATAAGGTGAGACACTCATCGATGCCATTGGAGGAGGAGAAGTTGAAGCTAAGAAACCCTAATTGGAGATGAAACGCATTTCGATTCGGATTTCAATGTGTATGAATTTGATTTTGATTTTTACAACAAGTGCTAATTACTGAGAGGAATGGAAGGTTGGTAGTTGTGGAAATGATTAGGTTTAGGCTGACTTTGGTTGAATAGGAAATTTCTTCATCAAAATTAAATGAAGAATAAGTATCAAATTAATTCAAAATGAAGGTATATCTAGATTACTTTATTCTAGAGCATCTCCAACAACACCCAACGTGTAACAATAAAAGACTTATTTATGGATTTTGGTGTGTGCGTGGTTGAATTCTGAAAATTTACAAAGGGATACTTATATGTGTAGCTAATTAGAGGAAAATGGGGTGGTTGTTGTTTTTTTTTTTTTTTAAAGGTAAGCTAGGGTTTTGAGGATCTCCGAACCTTATCAATAAATCAAGGGGAATTCTAATTGGTGAGTAAACGAGCGAGGGAGGGGGGTGCAACACTCCATCTCCCTCCCTCGCTAATAAGACAAGCTCTTGAATCAAACGTACAAAAGGTACAACAAGATTACACCACTCATTAGTCCCTTCATCACACATTACATCATCGCAAGTATAAGAGATTTCCTTACAAACCTAAACCAATCTAATAGGATAATGGGGTGGTTGTTGGTACTTGCTATAAATAGATAGAGGGAGCAAAAAATAAGAAAGGGGCGAAGCGAGGTCATTGGCATCGTAGAAAACATAAGAAGATAAAATAGGTAGGGCGGGATATTGTCGTAAGCATGGAAAATCGCAAATAACCCAAATTTCTTTCAAAGGTTAGTTGGGACAAGTGTCCCACTTGCCCATTTAGATCTGTGCCCGCTACAACCAACACCTAGTTATTAATAACTTACTTGTGGTAATAGCTAGAAAGGGGAGTTGCGAAGAAATGTAGGGATCAAATAACCACATCATCATAGCAATGTTCTTAGGAGAATAAGTGTGAATCCTTATACTAAAATTTCATAACCTTTGATCCCTATAAACATTGCTATAACACCATATGGATTCACACTTATTGAGTATAAGATTAACATGTCATTTTGCATAACCTTAAAATTCAAGTTTACAGTATGAACACGCATTTCAAGTTATAACACAAAAATGCAAATACGAATTTGACAAAATAATACTAATACCCAAGTCATCCCGAAAATCTCTTATTAAAATGATGTTTACGAATATAAAAAAAATACATAATTTATAACTGAGAGAAAATTGAGAAACTCAATTAACCTCATCACATGGTTGTAATAGTCTCAAACAGAGACACACGATAACAAGTAACAATGCATGATGGTTACACAAAAAGACGTGTTATAACAAACCAAAGCCCCATCAAAATAAAATTACTCATTTCATCTGACCAAGATTTCTCAAACTCCACTTCATCCCAAATATAATTTTCAAGTACCATGATTTCTCACACTCCACTTCAAAAAAATCCATATCACATACAAAAAATGTTCCAAGCAAAAATATATGAAAATAGAATGGAGGAAAACTCATTAATTTCTACCAAAAATTTTATATACGTGGATTTATAAAATTCAACCAATGGCATTTGTTTTTGCCTCGAGGAAGATCTAACCGTTGGATAAACTCCAAACCAACGGTATGTTTTTCGCACGTGTGTTGTGATTCTAAGGATTTAATTTGAAGATATTCTGACCGTTAGAATGTCTCAATCCACCAAAAATACTAAGACTGCATAAAGCTGTATTTATTACGATATTTAAATAAAAACCTAATTGTAGGTTTTCTTTTTTAACTCAACAAATTCCTAAAAGATACAATAAAAAAAATTAATATTTTAGATTTATATTTGTATTAAATTCTAATCTTAATCAATTTATTAATCTAAAAAAGTAGAAGAGAACGAGGAATACTCACCTTTATATATCCAAAATACTAACAACATGCATAATAATAATAAAAAATCAAATGATAATCAATATCAAAGATTGAGTATGTCAATAGAAAAACTCACTATCTTGTATAAAATCACAAAGTTGAAACAAATTTTTTCTCTTCGCCTCATTTTTCTTTTGCGTAGTTTTTTTTTTCCTTCCATGTGTGTATTCAAAGAAAAGAGGTAGCTAGAGTTTTATTTTAAAATGTTTTCAATTAGGGTTTTACTAGCTTTAGCTAAACACACCCGTCACTTCTCTTTTACCCACTATCAATCTAAAGCTAGGTTCCAAAATTCACACAATAAAGTATTTACATATTTGTAAATATTACAAATTAATAAATATTACCAATAAATATATATTATTAATGATTAAAACAGTAACATTATATTGGCAAGTGATTTAAGCAGTTATCACACTAACAGTGAAATGCGTATTGATTCTTTTACAGCTGCGGTCAATTTCTTACAACTATTGCTTAATTAAGGGAATAAAGAATTGGAGGTTTTACAGTCTCAATGAGTTTAGAAGAAAATTTCCTAGATTTTAGCTAATCTTACTTGGAGGTATTGTCAGTTTTGGAACTTCAACAAGTCTTCTCTTACAAGGAAAGCAAATTCTATGAGATTTTTGTAAGAAATACTTAGAAAATTGACAATTAAATGTAGTAGTAAGAGAATGATAATTGCCACACTTTAACCAGATTGATGACTAATGGCTTGGTTTAGCAGGTCCAAGGCATTAATACTAGGGCTAGTGACAATTTACCTTATAAATATAATGAAAGGTTGATAAGTATTTGAGTGAAAAAAAAGGTTTTCAGCGCGCCGCTCTGGTCTAGGACCAAAATTAGGTTTTCAGCACAGCTGCGGTGTAGAATTGGAGTGGTCTAAATCTTTCGTCTTTTCATTGCTAATTGAAGGTTTGGATTAACAACGGAAGGTATGATTTCTAAAAACTATTCAGTGTAGTAACTAGTAACAACAATAATGATTGTCCAGTGTTTTTTGTGTAGATCTTAATCAGTATCAATATCAAGTATGTTTCTGTAAAAGTACTCAAAAGAAATTTAATTTTTTGTTGTCATGATCTCAATCGGTGAAAACCTAATCAATCTTATGTAAGTATTTTTGCGGTATCCCATTAAACCTTGCCAAGTTAATTATCCAAATTAGTAGCGAGAATGTATGATTTTTGAAATGTATCATGGATAACAACAAAAGTATGACCACAAATGCGTTTTTGAATATTATAATTCGTGTCAAAGTCACGCTGAAGATCCAAATTAGAGAAACGATACAATTTCCAAAATGTTACATCTTTTGTAAGAAAAACAATAATTGTCTTGAAGCTTTTGTTGTATCTTTTTAGATCAATTTAGTATCAAAGTCAAATTGAAGTATTAGATTGTCGATTTTTATGAAAAAATTGCAATAGTTTCTACCAGTGTTCGATAGCATATTATCAATATTTGGGATATATTACGGATATATCGATATATAGCCTCAAATATTGTCTTAAAAACAGGGGTTGATATATCCCAAATATTTTGAAAATTGGTCCAACCAGGGACAAAGTAGAGATTGAGTGGACCCTTATTTGCCTCTTATGGAAGACAGAGTCAGCCCAAATACAAGGACCCTAAAGGTCTGTTTGGTAGCATGAAACATAGACACATAACTGAAACCATTTACGTGAAATCCGTATTTGAGGAGTGACCAAAGATTTATGGAAAAAATAATCACATGTAAAATTCTTTTATTATCCTTAAATTTAACAAAAATGCTAGGAAACCAAGTTTTGTAACTAGGATGACTTGTCATGATCTGAAAAAAATGATGAAATCTCCAAAGATTTTATGTGTATTTTGAGGTTGTAAAAAACTCCTTTAACGATGCCACATGATCCTAGTTGCAAAATATGTTTATAAAACCTGATTTCTTAGCCTCACTCAACCAAACACAAAAAACTTTCACCAAACAGACCCTAAAGCTTTTAGGACACAAGGGCACTCTGTTTCAGTGTCTTGCGGGTGCGTTTTTTGATGTGTTTATTGCCATATTTGCTGATTTGATATGGGTTGAAAACGCTCATTGTTCTTGCCACCTGTCTTCTTCGACCAACTTGAACTCATCAGGGTTTCGATTCGTCTTTGCTTCCGATTCTCCTCTTCTCTTCTCCCTCGCACTCTATACACCAAAATCGTTCACTAGGTTCGTCTGTTTACACCTCTTTCTCTGCTGTCCAACCTCTGTTTCTTTACAATGTTCTCTGTTTTTGTGGCTTTTATGTGGTTGATTTCCATTACTTCATGTTTGAATGTTGTTTTTGGACTGTTGGGTCGTTTGGGTTTGTTTGTAGACTAAAAAGGATGATGGGTTTCAAGAATAAGAGCGGATGAATGGGTACATTTTATTGTGTTATCTTAAAAAAAACCCATTTGTTGCATGTGTCTGAACGACCATTTTGAGGTCTTCTGAGAGCTTGGGTTTGGTTAATAGAGTCTCGTTTCTTCAATTTGAACTTAGTGATTTGGTAGAAAATCTGGGTTTGTTTAGTTCAAGTGTTCTATAAATAGTAATGAAGTAAAAGGGGCTTTTCGTATTTTCCATTTTTGGCTCTGTTTCAGTGTGGGTTTTAAGTTTCTTCACAACTTCAGCTTCAAAACAGAGGATCATTTGGCAAAATGGCTCCAAGGGGAAGGGGAAGGTCCAAGAAGGTCTGGTTCGACTTACTTCTTTGCTGCATTGTTTGTGACTTTTTTTTTCCCCTTTGCGTTCTGTGTTCTCAAGTGTTTGATTTTGCAGCCGGGTACATCAAGAATGGACGGTGCAATTCAGCATTTAAAACCACTAGGTTTTTCAAAAGATTTGATTATGAAAACTGTTAACTCCCTTTTAAAGGTATTGCTGAATTTTTTTTTTATATTCAATTGTTGGGTTGGATTTCATTCTCAAATACAGTGATTTACTCAGTTGTTAATCCCATACAGGTTTATGAGGGTGATAATGGTAACGAAGGTTGGTTTTTTCTAGAGGAAGCTTCATACAAATTGGTGATTGATACTCTGTTGGAGCAACAAGAGCAACAGGAACAACAAGAGCAACAGGAGCAACAAGAGCAACAGGAACATCAACAGGAGCAACAAGAGCAACAGGAGCACGACTCTACAGAGATGGTAATCCATTTATTTTCAACTTGTGTCTTTCATATTCATTATTGTTGTTGTTGTTCTTATTAATGATGGTAAGCTTACTTAAAGGGGTTATTTTTTGTATTAGCATGGCTTCTTGAATTCAATCGGATTTCTTTCCATGAATTCACTTTTTCTTTCTTTTAGCACTGAAGATTATGAAATTAATGTTCATATTTCAGAGATAAATGGTGGAAGCTGAGGCGGTTTTGAGGTGATGTTATCTTTGAACCATGTCTAAAATCTACCTTTTTACGTTTCTTTTAGTGGAACTGTGATATTTTCTGATAGATCAAGTAAATGTGGTTTTGTGGTTTAAACGACTTATCCGCTCTAATGCGGATCCAGTGGCCCATTTTGCTTTATGTGTTGTAAATTCATTGTTAGAAACTACAAAGTGAGAGCTTGATTTGGGGGGAGGAAGACCTAATCCCTTTGGAGACAATTATGCAGAGGATATGGGTCTTGGTGCTATTGAACGGCCGGAGTATGTGGGGAATCATATGCCTGAATGAGATCAAATTTTCATTTTCTTTCATTGGAGGTGAAATGGTGTTTTTGTTGTAATGTAGCTCAAGTGCCATGAGGGGTTCAAGCTGTTCAATCTCTTTTGATTCCTTGTTTCATGGGGCCACTTGCAGGTACTATGTAAATTGCAGGTATACTATGTAAAACATTGTGCTTTGGCAAAAAAGTCCAAGCAACAGGTACCGTGTGGGTGATCTCATTTATGTGCACTAAGGCCATTTTAATAATAGCACCACGCACCCAAGCCTAACCCCTTTGACAAGTGATATTAGATTTAGAGACGATGGTCTAGTTTGGGCAAAAAAAAAAAAAAAAAAAAAAATCGGAGCTGACTCTGGATTTGCCTCACTTCAGAAGTATCTCAAGGAGAAGAGTGTTAGAAAGTGTGTACCAAACTGTTAGTGCTACTTTCAGATGTATCTTGTGGGTGTGTCACTATAAAACCACACCAAAAATATTGGTGCAAGGTTAGGGTTACTGTCACAGTTTCCAACATTCATGGCGTGTTTGGTGATTTTAACGTAGGTAAAGGCATTGTTTGATTGACAACGAAAATGGATACCTGTTAGAAGCTCTAATGTAGAACAATTTGAATTTTGAAGCATCACTACAGTTTATAATTTAGAACACTTTGGATTTTGTAACTTTTCAAGATGGTGGTATACTGCCATGGTTATAATAAATGATAGGATTTTAATCCTTTGTTATTATCATAGAGCTTAAGTCGCCTTTAGTCTATAGACCATCTCACCATCTACAATTGCAATGTGTGTGGCTCAGATTGTTTTATTTGGTGGATAAACAAATGATCATCAGACTTTCGCACTCTACAACATGACTGAAGAGAATCAGGATTTTATTCTTTAATTCAGGTAGTAAAAGTGCAATGTCTATGGTGCCCGAGGGAGTTATGAATCCGAGCTTGTGAAGTTATTTAATCCGAGGTAGTGTTCGGTTTCTGTTACCGGGTGTTTAGCTTTAGGGTTTCTTGAGTAAAAATTAGGAAAGTATTTATGTTTATGAGTGCGCACCAATGGCCGTTTAAAAACACCTGCATTTGTGTTACAACGTTTTAAACTAAGAGCTACGAACCCAGGACTATTTCGCGTGCATGGCTCCTCCCAAGTAGAACCAGCCCATACTCTGTTCTAGCAACGGTTTGGGCTGAAACCTCACACATGTTGAGCATTGGGCTATCCGTAGGAGCACAAAAATGCACCCTCAAAGCTCAATGTAAATCCAAATTTGGCCTTTGAGCCTGACTCTTGGAGATGCTCTTAGTGGTAACTTTCTGCCTATATCAAGAATGATACTCCATCTATTTTCATCTGATGGTCTCTAAACCCCATATGCAACCACTCAAAGAAACCAATAAAGAGTGAAAGGTTATTTGATCAGAGTAAAGCTAAAAACACTTCTGAGACCATAAGTATGTATAAGAACAATGCTTTTATCTCCATAGCACTTGTTTTTCTGATTTGATTCATTAAGAGTGCCTTCAATCTTTACAACGAATAAACACTTTCTCCGGTCTCACTGCCTTCATTTGCCATCCTATTTTTATCATTATTCACCATTTCAATATTCGTTGAATGATGGTAAGCTTATTTTAAAATCATTATTCACTATTTCTAAGCTTATGAAATGGGATTTGCAATTTGCATGGTTTCTTAAATAAGTTGAAATTTCTTGCGAAATGTTCTTTTCACTCCCGTTGGAAGTAGAATTTGAACTAAATTCAGCTGGGTTGGAAAAGTAAGTGTCTGAAGATCATACTTTCAGTGTAAGCTTTGTGTTACCAACCACGCTCAAACCATAAGGATTATTTTGAGTATAAACCCATCTAGAGCCATAGGATTTTATTCATCTGCACGTCAATGCAACTTCTGTGTCTGCAAGTTCATTTTTATCTCTGTTCTCCTCAATAAGAATCATTCATTTCTTCTTAAGGCATTATCCTTTGCAACTAAAAGTATCACAATCATAAAGTAGGAGTCCCAGAAGAGTGCAAGAAGTAGTAGTATTCATTTCAATGTTGGAAATGGGGTCAGGAAGCACCAGTATTCATATTAATGTTTGAAACAGGAGGTCACTGTAGTTCCAAGCACTTAAACATGGAATTGTCTAATAGTTTTGAACACGAAACAAAGTCATATTTCTTGGTCCATGAACTTTAGATTGTTGAAATCCAAGTACGTCAAAATTTGGGACAAGATTAGCGTGTTGAATCGTTACACTTGGTTAATTTCTTTGGGAAATTATGTGATGAGTTAAGTGAGCCATCTCTCATGTGTATGGTGGAAGAACTTCGCCTCCAGGTAACTTTTCAAGCCAATGGAATTCAGCCTCTTAGGAAATATCAATTTTTTTGTTTGAAAAATGCTCATATGGATGTAAGAGAAACCAAAAGAAAAAACAGAAGTAATTGAGTAGGTAACAATCAGTGTACTGTTAATTGTTAAAGGAATTCTTCTCGTTAATTTGATAGTTCTGAGTCTGTATTACTTTTCCTGCTCTTGCATGTTGCTCTGAAATCACATTGTATTTTCCCAGTTGCATATCTATATCATGCTTTTTCAGATGAAGGCTTACTGAATAGGAATTTGTCACTGGCATTCTAAGTTTTTTCAGAATAGTACTCCAACAGAGGAAGCTCAGCATGATGCTGGAGCTCCAGCATCAGGAACTGCCCATGAATTTGGTGGAATAAAGCCCATGCAGACTGAGAATGACATGATCCAACAACCAGAGCATGTGACTAGAGAACAATTGTCTAGAACAGGTGAGAAGCATTTGAACCTTATAATTTATTTTCTTCCATTTTCCGATAAATTAAAGTCTTTCTTTTCAGACTTTATGGTTGGCCTTTTTCTTTTAATTGGCAACTATCTTCAAAAAACATAATCATGGATTGATTATAAAAAGAACTTCCATCAAACTTAAACGATAGTATAAGACTCATATTGTTTTAGTAATGCAGTCAGTGATGAAAACGGTACTTTCAGGAATCATAACGTTATAAAAGAACATGATCAATTACAAAACCCATAATGTTGATCCTTTTCTTGTAGCTTATGTCCTTTTTCATTTTTTTTTGTTTTATAGAACTTGTGTTTAGTTTCTACTTTCTAGGAAAATGCATCTCTTTGTGTTCGCATCTTCCTTTTTGTCCTGAAGGAATGGACATTGGAAACACTAACTTTGGACACAGGGAAATTAGAAAGACAAAGTTTCCAAGGCCAATGGGATTCAATTGCCACAGTTTTTATTCTATATTGATATGGTAACGAGCTGTAAATCGTATAGTCAAGTGTCAGTAAGTAGTCAATGAATAATAGACAATGCAGAGGTGGTGTACTTGAGTGGATCAAGAATATTATGCTGAAAATATTGGAAGGCTGTTTTACTATCGAAAAGGCTCAAACGTATTGATCCAAGCCAAGGGGAGTCATATAACGTTATCTCCCCTCTGTCCATCCCATAATAAAAGATAATTTATTGAACTGGAAGGTGAATCAGGAGACAAAATGTCACGCCCCGACCCGCCACGGAAGTTGCAGCGTGTCAGTACGTGAACTAAATCCGTAATACAGGTGGATCGTAATCGGACACAACATCATAATATAACATATTCTTGAAACAAGAATCAAATAGAAATAACCAACTATGATAAAATTTGCACAAAATAAAAAGTATTCAATTCACCCCGCCAGAGTCATAGCGACAAAACTAATAAAACATCTAGCATTTAACAAGGTAATACAAAGGAAGCAAAACATACCCGTACAAAGTGGACACGACTACACAACACAAAACAAGTCTACAACTGAAAAATGACCCTAAGCGCCACGATCAGCAGGAACGCCAACATTGTCTGCACTCTAATAGAAATACACCCCTTGCGGGGTCAGCAAAGTACAAAGCTAGCTGGTGCGAGTGAACTAATACAAATAACAAAACAATATACAAGAGAAATCCATGCCACACAGTAATGAATAAGTGAGTAATCCTAGATACAAGATCCATAACAAGGAAGAGGTGTCCCTATACAAGTTCTAAAGTTTGAATCACACCGTGTCTCTAAGGATAATATTTCTAAGTTCAAGCATCAACACAAGCATTTCATATTCAACAATAACTACAAGTTTACGAGATATGTCGGTCGCTCCAGGTGATTCAAACATGGTAAAAATCAAGTGATGAAGGCAAATACACTATCGTAATCCTGCATAGCCTCCTAAGTATGGCCATCAAATCGAAACCTTAAAAAAATATCTATGTGTCTCATATAGTAGGTATCCACATTCCCTACGAATGTGTCTCACCCAGACACATTCCACAACGTGCACCAGTATCACGTCGGACTTGTTTGTATCCTAATGGAGTGTCACATGTATGGATACAAACTCAAACGTTTCGAACGACTAGCCTAACACGGCCAACCTAACACAAATCAAACTCAAGTGCGCTGGACTAAGGAAACTTTTAAAATTGCAAAGGCGGGCTCAAAAGTGAGCAAACTAGTTGAAAATGAAAAATGAAGAAGTAACAACTGGCGTGTGACTGAAAATTTACTTACCGACAAACTAAATCCCGCGACCACTCCGATGAAGCTCAAAATTCGGCGAAAACTCACCGAAAACCACCCTACTCCGATCTAATCACCTTTGAACAACATAACGGGCCGGAAATATGTTCAAGAACAACTGGTATCCCAAATCGCAGCTTACCTATGCGATCAAAGCTCAAATTTACGCCGGAGAACCTTCCTGACAAACATGCACACTGATTTTTCTTAGAAATTTCAGCCAACCCTGAAACCACCCTTGCATGTGGGCTTTACAGGTTCCAAATGACCCCCCAGCCACCACTTGAGAGGCTGCTTAGAACAACATTGCTAGCATCGACAATGACAATTCCGAACAAGCCACACACCCTGATTTCTCGATTTTTAAAGCGAAAAACTCCAACAAGAAGGAGATGGGAGAAAAGGGAAGAAAAATGAGGATGAGATTTGGGCGGAGAAATTGGCGAATCACGCGATTGCACACCGGAGAAGAACGATTGTCGCAGGGGAAGAACACGCATTGTAAGAAAAAAAAAAGAAGTAGAAGATAAAGGGGGGAGGTTTTCTTTTAATGTGTGTGAGTGTGACTATGTGCCCCCACCAAAAACCTGAGCACACCCACCCTCCAAAATATATTTTTTTAAACGAAAATTAAATTTAACTAAATTCATACCATTGAAACAGATTTCAAAAATCCGAAGTTAGGCAAATCAAATAACTGAAAAGTAAATCTAATAATCATAAAAAAAAAAAAAAAAAAAAAAAAAACTACGGATATCATATCATACACACCTTAAAAGAGATATCGTCCTCGAGATCGGACCAAGCAACGACAAGACATACTAGGTGAAAAGCTCAAGGTATTTTTGTCTCATCTGATCCTCCAGTTCTCAAGTCATGTCACCCTTCCAGTGGCTCTACCGGACTTTCACTAACTTCACCGTCCACCGTCGAAACTGTTTCACGTCTTCATCAACAATGGCTACTGGCGTCACTGGATAAGTCAACTCATCAAAAATCTCCTACCCACCCAGCTCCACAATCTGTGACGAGTTTTCCAAACACTTCTGCAACATGGATACGTGAAACACGTTGTGGAGACCTGACATACCATGCGACAAAGCCAATCTGTAAGCCACTGATCCAATCTTCTAAGTAATCTCATAGAGTTCTACATATCTCGGTGCAAGCTTCCCTCAACTTCTGAACCTAACAACTCTGCGCATCGAGGAAATTTTCAAAAATACTCTGTCGCCAACAACAAACTCCAACTCCTTATGCCTCTTATCAGCGTAACTTTTCTGTCTGCTTTGGGTTGTCAACAAAAGCGCTCTAATTAGCTCAATTTTCTCAATGGTTTCTCTGATCACATCCGGCCCCATCACAACTGACTTTCCAATCTCTACTCAACAAACAGGGGACTTGCACGGTCGTCCGTGGAGTGCCTCAAACGGTGTCATGCCAATACTTACACGGTTGCTGTTGTTCGCAAACTTGCACAACGGTAGGTAATCTTCCCAACTGCCTCCAAAGTCTAAAATGCACGCTTTAAGCATGTCTTCCACTACCTGATTCACTCTCTCAAACTGGCCATCTGTCTGTGGATGATATGTTGTACTCATGTCCAATGTATTACCCATAGCTTGCTGAAAGCTCTGCCAGAAGTGGGCTGTGAAAGTTGGATCTCGGTCGGATACAATCGAAACAGGCGACCGACCCATGAAGGCGGACTATCTCCCGAATGAACAACATCGCTAGACGGTCTGTCGTCCGATTCATACTACCAGGAATGAAATGTGCACACTTCGTCAACCGATCAACAATGACCCATATCGACTCATGACCTTTCTTTGACCGTGGAAGTCCATTGACGAAATCCATAGTGATATACTCCCACTTCCACGTTGGGATCTCCAATGGTTGCAATAACCCAGACAGTCTCTGATGCTCGGCTTTCACCTGCTGACAAGTCGCACACCGTGCCACAAACTTTCCAATGTCTTTCTTCATGCCACGCCACTAGAAAGAACTTCTAAAATCTCGATACATTTTCGTTCCATCGAAGTGAATGGTGAAACGAGATCTATGGGCTTTATGTAAGATATCTCTCCGCAACTTCTCATCAGTCGGAACACAAAGTCGCACACAAAACCTCAACCCTCCATCTGAACCAAATGACCAATCTGTAGGGCATTCATCCAGTGTGTCCACTACCAAATCTGCTATCTGCCTCGAAATCACTGGATCAAAAGTCTGTCTCGCCACCACTCTACTGATCAATGGCAGATAACCTGCTCAACCTGTTATCATGCTGCATTTTGTACTAGAAGTAGGTTGAAATGCAAATGAAGCTAATGTCTTAAGTGTTCGGTACTCCTGAATCATCATGGTTTCCATCACTGCATGTCGTCTACTCAAGGCATCAACAACCACATTGACCCTACCACGCTGATACTATATCTCAAAGTCATATCTCCTAAGAAAATCAAGCTATCGTTGTTGCCTCATATTCAACTCCCTCTGGGTGAATAGTTACTTCAAACTTTTGTGATCTGGGAACAACTCCTCTCACCACACAAATAATGTCTCCAGATTTTCAAAGCAAAAACTACGGCTTCCAACTTAAATCATGTGTCAGATATCTTCTCTCATGGGGTTTCAACTGTCGAGACACATAGGCTACGACCCTCTTGTCCTGTATCAACACTCCACCCAATCTTGTACCGCAAGTATCGATAAATACCACCAGTCGACTACCAGGTGTCGAAATAGTCAATACTGGTGCTGAAGTCAACCGAAGCTTCAAAAGCTTATTGACACTTTTCTGACCATACAAAAGGAACATTCTTCCTTGTTAACTGAGTGAGTGGTGCCGTAATCAGTGAAAATTTCTCGATAAACCGTTGGTAATAACTGGCCAAACCCAGAAAACTACGAATCTCCGTCACACTACTCGGTCGTCTTCAAGACTTCACTACTTCGACTTTCTCAGGATTCACTACAATATCTCCACTAGAAAAGACATGTCCGAGAAATCGAACTTCAGGCTCCCAGAAATGACATTTACTAAACTTCGCATACAACTGATTTTCTCTGAGTGTCTGCAAAACAATGCAAATGTGCCCTTTGTGCTCCTCTAAACTCCTTGAGTACACCAAGATATCGTCAATTAAGACTACCACAAACTTGTCCAAGTATGGACTGAACAATCTATTCATAAAATCTATGAAGAAAGCCGGTGCATTCGTCAATCCAAATGGCATGACTGGAAACTCATACAAGCCATAACGAGTCCGAAAAGTTGTAATTGGAACGGAGTGTTCCTCAACTCTCATCTGGTGATACCCAGACTGCAAATCCAACTGTAGTCCCTCAACTGATCCAAGTCGGAAACATCAATTCGAGGCAACAAATACTTATTCTTGACAGTTACTTTTTTAAGATCTCGATAATCTATGCACATCCTCAAAGATCCATCCTTTTTGGATACAAATATTGCTGGAGTCTCCCAAGGTGAATTGCTCGGCTGAATAAACTCCTTACGAAGCAAATCATCAAGCTGTACTTTCATTTCTTCCAATTGCTTAGGTGCAAACATGTACACTGATTTAGATATAGGTGCAGTACCAGAAACTAGGTCAATCCGAAACTCTACCTCACGTCGAGGAGGGATACCAGGAATCTCTTGAAATACATTAGGGTACTCACACACAACCTCGACAGAACTGGTATAGAGACTAAAAACTCGACATCACAAAAACAAAATCGGGATCACAAGCCAACACACGAGGCGAAACATAAGGTGATGCTAACGTCACCGACCTATGCAAGCAATCAATGATGACTGAATGATTGGACAACCAATTCATCCCTAGAATCAAATGATAACCCTTAAAATCCAAGACAATAAAGTCAAACACGAAATTGTACCCTAACAATGAAAACTCGAAACGGGGACAATACTCCCACAACCAAATCGAACTGCCCAAAGGGACAATGGTTCTTGTAAAGGCACTATCTAAACGGTCTCTAACAACTAACTGTCTAGAAATAAAAGACTTAGATGCTCCTGTATCAAAAAGAGCCTTCAACTAGGAACACGACGAATGCACAAAACCTGGCACACAACACATATATCCTGAGTCTCATAACAACATTAACATACAAAATTTCCTATGCAGAATGCATGTAACACATATCCTACTATATCTAGCACACACAACTATAAATAAATAACATACCCTCAACATTTTCCTGGCCGAGAATAGTTGCTAAGCGAACAGGCAGTGCTGGGAGAGGGATTATCTGACCAACTCCAGGTGCAGGTGCTAACTGTCTTTGAGGCGCCTTCTGCTGTGCTGGTACATCCCTACTCTGAGGTCAAGCTCTGGCAAAGTGCCATGGTTGCCTACAAGTATAACAAACTGCCTGCTCCCGTCGATTTGTCTGACCTCTGGGACAATCATGGGCTAAGTGTCCATCCTGACCACAACTAGAACAAACCGCTTCTGGTTCCTGTTGACCACCCCTCATAGGTTGTCTCTACTGCGGCTGCTGTCATGATCTCCTCGGGAACGTCCATCACATCTGCGGTCTCTGCCAATCCTAACTGGTCCCTCTACCAGGGTTTCTCTGTTGAATAGCGGCACGTTCTGGCTGATGTGCTTGATCAACTATTTGGCTTCCTCGGCCAATCCTTTGACCGTGCTCTATACCTCTAGCTCGTCGACCCAAAATCTCTTGCCTACACTCAGCGTCAACTCACTCCTGACTTAAAGTGACATCCAGTAATCTCTCAAAAGGACGATTGATCATCACCATCAACTGTTTCTTTAGGAACGGGTTTAGACCACTCAAAATTTTCATGTTCTTCTTCTTTGTAGTATCTATGAAATAAGTGGCATAACGGCTCAACTGTGTAAACTCAGCTAAGTACTCTTAAACAAGTCTAGATCCCTGCTGTAAGTGTAAAAATATGTCCACTATCTCAGCTCTGGCAGAATCAGGAATAAAATGTTGCTCAAACACCTCGCAAAATGTATCTCTAACACATCTCGACTCTGCCTCACTGAATCCCACCAATACATAGCCTCTCCGTCAAACTGGTGTGCTGCTAACTCGATACGATGTATAGGTGTCAGCACCATCCTCTCAAATATGAGTTCTACCTTATGGATCCACCGATATGCAGCTAGAGAATCTCCAGTACCATCAAATCTTTCACCACCTAAGATGATGAAATTCTTGTTGCGACAAGTAAACGGATCCTCTGACTGATTTCCCTGTCTCATATTCTGTGCCCACTATATCATCATTTCCATGAAAGCTTGAGAGACATCCCCTCCAGCAGTGCCTGATCCCTCACCCTGGGTTCTCTTACCACGCGCCATCACCACACTACCTCTACGCAAAAGAAAACACACATACAATATATCAAACAACACAACAAAACTTTGAACTCTTCTACCCAATTCACTCAAGAAAGTGTCATACGATGATGTTCTATGTGAACCGGTAAACAATGGTTCTGATACCAAACTTTGTCACGGTCCGACCCGCCATGGAAGCCGCAACGTGCCAGTACGTGAACTAAATCCATAATATAGGCGGATCTTAACTGGACACAACATCATAATATAACATATTCTTGAAACGATAATCAGACGGAAATAACCAACTACGATAAAATTTGCACAAAATAAAGAGTATTCGATTCGCCCCGCCAGAATTATAGCGACAAAACCAATATATACAAACATCTAGTATTTAATAAGGTAATACAAAGGAAGCAAAACATGCCGAAAACTGGAAAAATGAAGAAGTAACACGACCAACCTAGCACAAATCAAACTCAAGCGCGCTGAACTAAGGAAACTTTTTAAAACTGCAATGGCGGACTCAAAAGTGAGCAAACTAGCCAAAAACTGGAAAAATGAAGAAGTAACAACCGACGCGTGACTGAAAAATTACTTACCGGCAAACTAAATCCGGCGACCACTCCGACGAAGCCCAAAATCAATGAAAACTCACCGAAAATCACCCTATTCCGGTCTGATCGCCTTCGAACAACACAACAGGCCAAAAATAGGTCGAAGAACAACTGGAATCGCGAATCGCAGCTCACCTACGCAATCAAAGCTCGGATTTACGTCAGAGAACCTTCCTAACGGACATGCACACTGCTTTTTCTTAGAAATTTCAGCCAACCCTGGAACCATCCTTGCAAGTGGGGTTTACAAGTTCCAAACGACGCCCCAACCACCATCTGAGAGGCTGATTAGAGCAACATTGCTAGCACCGGCAATGACAACTCTGAACAAGCCACACACCCTGATTTTTCGGTTTTTAAAGCAAAAAACTCCAGCAAGAAGGAGAGGGGGGAAAAAGGAAAAATGAGGAGATGATGAGATTTGGGTGGAGAAATCGGCGAATCACGCGATTGCACACTGGAGAAGAACAATTGTCGCAAGGGAAGAACACGCACTGTAAAGAGAAAAAAAAAAGAGGGGGGATGCTTTCTTTTAATGTGTGGGTGGCTATGTGCCCCCACCAAAAACCTGAGTACACCCCACCCTCCAAAATCTTTTTTTTTAAAAACGAAAATTAAAATTAACTAAATTTATACCATTGAGAAACAAATTTCAAAAATTCGAAGTTAGGCAAATCAAATAACCGAAAAGCAAATCGAATAATCAGAAAAAGAAAAAAACTACGGATATCACACAAAATCACAGATGACAGCTTACCAGGCAACTGCATCTGTCCCAAAAACCTGTTTCGAAACCTGTTATGAGTATAAGAGCTGAAAGTTTAAAACACAGAAATGAAAATAAAAACATCTGGAAACAGAATTTTTGTTGAGCTAAATGATTCTTACAAAATGGTGGCCGGATTATCCCACCTTATTAGATAATGTAATAATTGCCTGGTACTGTTGTTGAATCGAGTTTATTTCTTTTTTTCCCTTGTTGTTGAAGATGTTAGGGTATGGCACACTCCTTGATCACCACTCTCCCTTATAAACCTTCGTGACAACTCCTCTTTATTTGATGTGGGACTATTCAAGCCAACACTATCCCAATAGAAGGCTCGAGCCTCCATTCAAGGGTTCCAGTTATTTTCGCTGATGCTGGTAGTTTCCTGATATGATTTTAGTTGAATTGACATAATATGTTAAGAGTGACGATCAATAACTCAGCGTTCCTCGTACTTAATATGATTCTTCCTGAAACAGAACCATTCCTGTCTCTGCTTTTTCTCTCTGATAATGTCTCCTATCCCTATGGAAAAAGCTAATACTGCCCAACTGTATAGACAGTCTGTTGGTTGCAAGTTTGTTGTATGAAAATTTAGATTCATTACGAAGTGGGTACTTGCTTATCCATTCATCCAGTTGTGCATTGATTTTGATATTAGTCCCTTGATTTATGATGTGGTACATTCATTTTACTGGCCTTACATGTTAAATGCTATTTATAACGCAGGTAGCGACAGCCCCATTCCCTCAGTGAAGAACCATGACTCACTGCATACACCCTTTTCCTTTGATGTGGTTGTGGACCCAGCATCTCCCAATGACAACAATGTAAAAGGGAAACGTGTAAAGAGTCAATCGGGAATTTCTTGTGTAACTGCTCGTGATCGTCCAATTCAAAGGGGAAGAAAGCCATGTTATGGCTGGATTAGCGACACCAGTGATGATGAGAAGGTTGAGTTCTTACAAAGAGATTATATGGAAATAGAAAAGCCAGCAAACATTGAGACCAGCCTCAAGAAAAGAAAGTCTCGGTGGGATGTGAGGCCTGATGATATGTAGATCTCATCTTGCTTCTCGAGTTTCCTGTGTTGTGAAATGAGCCCAGTAGATTTCTTGTGGTGGATGCATGCAGTGTACAGTATATGCATGTGATTGGTAAAATTCCTAATCGGTAAGCTTTTGGTAAGTTTGATTTTTGAAAATGAGAGGTATACATCTAAAGACTTATCTTTTATCTTTCTATGAACAAATGCAGAGATCTCTCTGGACTTCAATTATGTTCAGACTTGCATGTAAGTTGGCTATCTCAATTAGTCAATTTACATTCTGGTATTTAAGACTTGTTTAATCCCTTGCGTTGTTCAGTTTGTAGTGCTATTATGTTAGCATGTTTTGGTGGTAGGAATAGTCTGATACTGAAGGTTTGAGTTACTGTTGATAGAGATGCAAGTTTGGAATCAAAATGGTTGAAAGTGGTGGCATTCACGATCTTGCCAATAATTTTGTTACAGGTGAAAATAGAATCTGAATTTTTTTACGAGAGATGCATGCCATCATTTTTGGTGCAGGCATCTCGAGCGGGGTGGACGGTCCTCACCCCGCCACGTCGCTTTCCTCGCCCATTTCCTCGACATTTAGAATCTCTCTTTTTTTACATGCAGTTTTAATAACAAATGGTAGGGTTACCAAATATACATGATCGACCGTCAATCCAACAGCCACCACTGCAATGTTAAATTGCTGATCGAGAAATTTAGAAGAAAATTAAGGTAGGATGATTCCGAACTTGATCTTTGGTCCTTCAAATGCAACACGAAATATCTTTTTGTGGCCACATAGTAAATTTTCTTTCTTCATATATTTACCTCCCGACTTTGGCTGCAAAGAGAAAAGCCACGATGGAAGATAGAAGAGATTGGAGAAAAAGAAGGAAAATAAAACACTTGAGGTTTAGGGTGACCATTTTGTGTAGTCAATTGTGGTGAAATATTATTCTCTTCCTCCCCTAAAACATGAATTTCCATAAAAACATCTTCGTCCTCCAAATGATTTTGGTGGGAGTGAGATTGGGATTGGTGAAGGTGGAGTTTAAAAAATAGAAAATAAAAGCCTTTGTTTTAAAATGACTTGGAGTTCAGAGCTAAGATTGTATATAAAGATGAACAATCTAAAATTTTAAAGGGGGCAAGATAAAATATATATGTAACTCAGTGAGAATTTTAAAAAATATAAGGGGGCAATTGACACAGTACGATCTCGCAATGCTATCAAGATATATCACTTTTCCCATATGCGATGGCAGGTGTGACGGAGAACTACCACACTCGGAGACATCACACGTCGACTAACACTTCGATCAACCATTGGTTAGCAACGAGATTCGAGAACGCGAAGGCAAAAATGGTACGATGTAACACCAAGACACCTCTCTTGGTAAGAATTTTGTACTACTCTAAAATATGAGAAGAAATTACGAGACCTCAGCGGATTAGCTACATGCCCACCCATATCAGGTGACCACACATAATAGCAACTATCTCTATGCCTGATCAGTGCAAATGTTAGAACATTCGGAAACTCCAAAGACGGAGATTCAACTTCAGCATTTGGAAAATCCAAAGCATTTTCCTTAGCCTTTGGAAAACCCAAGCATCTTCTTCAAGCAAGCATATTACATAAGATAATCTCTGAGAAAAATAGTGCCTACAACGATTGAGAAACACCATTGTATAGACATGATTGTTGGGCACTCAAACATTAACTGCCAAACATTGAATATCGTACGAAAAACTGGAAGTCAATAGTTCCCAAGGAAATTGCACATACCACGTCAATCAATCAATGGCGCTGCATGCAACCCCATCAGTTGAAAGGGAGTAACCGATGCTCAACCGTTACACAGCCTACGTTGTACACGTGTCATCACGCAATCTGCGCCATACACACAACGCACCATGCATGAAACCCTAGCCCTTCATCTGCGGGCTCATGGGCTCAGCCTATTATTCAAACAACATTATGTCACATGTTTGGCATGAACACTAGAGATCCTAGTCAACCCTGACATACAAATTATACCTACAGATCACCAGTTGATTTAAGGTAATTTCATCAACTCCATGCAACATGCTGATGGATTAGGTTCGCACGCCCCCTAGCATGCGAAACCTTTATTCAAATTAGACAAACTTAGTCAACCAAGACTGATGACGATGGCTTTTGGTTCATCCCGATACTCAGTTTGCTCAGCACGGGAATCGACGGTTTAGGAAGTGGATGTCTAATCAGCGCTACCACGCCTAGTGACGTCGATTTGCCAGGGAACACTGCCCTATCCGAGGTCAGTGATCGCCGAACCTAATCAGGTAAGCCTAGTTTGTGACGACTAGCAACGAAAGCTTCTGATCAAAGCCCAAACCTGTAGCCTCCACTGTCAGGGTGTAGACGGTTTGAAAGGTGGGATCCTGGTCAATCCCAAACTGATTTCGACGACTCGCCATGGGACTACTGCTTTTTAGCGTGGTCGCCAAATCACTAAACTTGGACTTACAGCCCGCGCTGCGAGGGTATAGATAGTCTAGAAGGTGGGAGCCCAGTCAGCCACATCCTGATTCCGACGGTTTGCCATGGGATCACTGCTTTTCAGCGTGGCCGTCGAAAAACTCCCAAATTTGTAGCTTGGTGCACTCAGGTGTAGATAATTTGGACGATGGGAGCCTAGTCAGTCGTGAACTAATTTGATGGCTTGACATGGGACTACTGCTTTTCAGCCTGGTCGCCAAACCTCTCTCGAATTGGTAGCCCCCATCTCACGGGGAAGGTGTTGATGGTTCGAAAGGTGGGAGCCTAGTCAGTCTTGAACTGATTCCGACGGCTTGCCACATGACCAGTGCTTTTCAGCCTGGTCGCCAAACCTTTATTCCCTGAATCTGTAGTCCACTCTGCTCGGACATAAATGATTTGGAAGGTGGGAGGCTAGTCAGTCCCGAATTGATTACGGCGACTTGCCACGGGACCATTGCTTTTCAACTTGGTCGCTAAAACTTTACTCCCCGAACCTGTAGTCCACATGGCTCGGACATAAACAATTCGAAAGGTGGAGACCTCAAGCAGTCTGCCACACGACCTCCACTTCCCTTCAAAACAACGGATGCGAATATGAATCTAGCGGAGTCAGCATCTTCACGCTCAAACGGACTGACATTCTAAGGTTAAGCAAAGGTCACTCACGCCGATACAAAGATCGTACGGCCAGTGCTCAGATAAAAGCTATGTAGGATGCTAACCCGGGCTTACGACGCCTGACTTGGCCATCACAAGTCGCTCACAGCAGCAGCTACAGCCGACCGATCAGACAAGCAAGGTAACCCTCAATCAGCTTACCTTGGGGATAGGGCACAGCTCGGATGACTCAACCCCCAGCTAAACTGTTCGTAACATGCCCACTACCAGACATGACTACACCGCAATGACCCCAAGTCATTCATAGCACAAAGTTGTCAAGCTCTTTATCGCAGACAGACTAGTCAACTTCCTATTGATTCAACCAGCCTATGCCAAAACAAGACGACAAAGCGAAACGAAAAACATGCAATAGAGACAACAAGTACGTAACGAATAAAACTGTTTTCATTCATGGTCAAAGACAAAAAGAGTACAAGCACACAAAAGTTCACTCATTATCATGAGAGGGTACAAAAAAATGGAAGAGTTAAGCCTAGTGGGAGCAAAAGTTGTGTCCACACATGCCTCAGTCAGGACATCAGGGCTCAAACTGTCTTCCTCGCTCGATGACATTGAGGAAATAGACAGATCCACATATGACATCTTCTTATAATGGCTGAGATCCCACTCCGGATGCTCCTCCTTCATCAACACTTGCAGCTCCAGCCGTCCATGTACAACCCAGTGGAATTCACATTTACCTTGTTCTTGGAAAAGTTCTTCCTCCCGCACCATTGCATCAACAAGTTCACGCTCTAGTAGCTCCAACTTGCCAATCAGCGTGTTGACCTGAGACTGCTCTGTGGCCAGACTGCTCTTCATGACACTAAGTTCATGTCACCCCAATTCGAGCTGGTCCTTAGCCTTCCTTGCTTCTCGAGCATAAAATTCCACATCGGATTTCAACTGTTGCTTCTCAGCAGCCCAGTCGGCTTCATTCGAAGCACTTTCTTCAGCGAAAGACAACAGTTCAGAACTTGCCTTAGCCACAGCTTCTTGCGCAACCTCAACTTCTCGGCGGATATGGCTCAACTTCTTCCTAAGTCTGTCCCTTTCGGACATCGCCTATGTTAGATTACACTCAAGGTCCTCCAAACGAGCCTTCTGAGCCTCAGCAGCCACAGTTGACCGATCCAACCGCTTCTCTTCGGCCTACTTCATAAGCTGCTCAATTTCATGGAGTGCATCAAAATACAACGGCTGCATATGCGAGAATACACGCTCCAAGGTGCATACTCTCTCACGAGTCGCCTCAACTTTCGCCCCAGTAATGACCGCGTGGCTCAAACGAGACATACCCATCATGAGGTACTCCAAGCCCTTATCTATACACCCTTCCAACGAATCCTCATCGGGTTTTGGAGCGCGATCCATCAACCAACTATGACGCCTGTTTATATGCTTTCTCAAGGCATACTCTATGTCCACCTCTTGGTGCCAGATCTGTGAACTCAGCTTCACCAAATCCGGTGCAAATAGGCTTATCCTTGCGTCCGGATGAAGCTTTTCTTGATCGGGAACTATGCTGGCACCGCCATTCACGGTCACCACCATCCTCAAGCTCTCCTTCGTGGCCTTTCCCTTGTCAACAGCAGTAACCCCTTTTTTACGAGATGGCTCAATGGGATCCGAAGGGAGAGAAGGCAGCGAAGTATCTAAAGGACCTTTCAATACCTCTAGTTGAGACCTAGAGCGAGAAAGTGAGCAATGCGAGGTGCAAGAGACACGACTGGTACCATGACCACTATCAGGCGAAACAAATATAGGGCAATCATATTCTACCACCTCAGGCAAATCTTCACAAGAGCCTTCTGTCCTCACGTGAATCAGCACTAGCAGAAGCAACCATTGCAACCCACATAAGACGGTCATTTATAGGCTCAACTGCGTGTCACTAAGGTTTGATCTGTCTACAACTCCTGCCAATTGCAGGTAATCATTCTCCAAATCGGAAACATCAGTCTCCGCCTCAACAGGTCTAGCAGACTCGAGTTCCCTCTTCACCGGAGCAGGTCGTACCGAAGATGGCCCAGTTCTAACGCGAGATCTCTTCCTCACGAAGGAGGCAAAAGTCTCAGACGGCTCCTCCGCATCAGAAAAAACAAAAGCTTTGCCCCCAGTAGCTTTCCTCTTTCTGGAAGGGGCCCCATCTTCTAACTTAATCCGCGACTCTCGATACAAAGTGGGGGCGACGTGCCAGTTGTTTCACAGCCTACTACGGATGAAGTTGGAAACCCTTATGACATCAACTACCTTTCTTTTCGGCAAGATGCAAAACTTTTTCATGGTGATTTGCTCCTCTAAGATAAGAGGAGTATTGGAAAACCTTCATGCAGAAAAATGCAAGCGATGGTTAATTGACTCGCTATCAAGCACATCAAAGTCCCAAGAAAATAGATGAACTTATGAAGCGGCCTGAACTGTCGCTCGAGCGAACGACCCTTGCATTGAAAATACTTCGAATCTGCAGGGGCCAAGAAGCAGTACTTTAGCCAGAACTTGAAATCATCAGGCAACTTAACAAAGCAATTCGACTATTTCATCTTACAAACAACATTATTTTTTAGCAGAAAAGAGGTCAGCAACTGAATCACCTGCGGAGTCATGCTAACACCAGTCTCCTTAGCGTTGAGCAGAATCACGAGGATGATCCTATATCCATTGGGCCCAAACTGAGCCAGAAGAATTCCTAAGAAGTCCAAGAACTCCTAGATCACATCCAGAACTAGAAAACACATTCCAGTTTGAAGCATCCCGCGGTGCAAACAGATAAAACCAGCCGGAGGTGACATCGGCATCTAGTCACCCATTAGAAGAAAAAACGTCAGGTCCTCAGGGACCCCAAATTTCGTACGAATTTCGGCGAGACCAGGTTGTTCGAAAAACTCCAGGCCCTCAGCCAAGACAACGTCATCAAGAAGGTTTTCTTGAGCCATAATGAAGATGAACAATCGTTTTAATCAAAGCGGTAACTTTGAAAGCAAGGAAAATAGAAGAATTGGATTTTACACAGTGAATGACTTAAATAGAGGTTGGCTTCCCGCCTCTTTTCTGCTGAACCAAAGCGCTTTCAATTAATGCAGTGCGTGGCTTAAGCAACGATTCAGACTCAATCATCATGAGCGGCACATCCCTTCAAGAGATGACTTTGCGAATCGATGTGACGGCCCACTAACTTGGGGGAGTAGCTGATGATACATAAAATGGTCACACCCTGGAGCCATACACGCGTCATGATAATCTTGAGGAATTACGCCCACAAGCGTCAGCCCAACACTGATCCGGCCTAAACGGTTTTAAGCCCACCCAATTGCAGTTCACCAGGCGAACCCGAACTCTCATAGCATGCTAGACCCACACGTCTCACAACTATCCTCAATACTTTTAATCCCTCTTCAGGCAACTATCTCGAGAATCAGCTTCGGACAAACAACTACAGTTGTTATCTACTTCCAACTAGGAAGCAAACACTAGAGTATCTTTCACACATGAAAACTCATTTCTACGGATTGCTCTTCTATGGATTGCTCTTGGATTGAGAACTATCTCCCGCGTATCTAGGAGTACGGAGCTAACATGGAACTTTCCTCCTACAACACGACTCCTAATTAGGGAGGGATTTTCACGAAGATCTCATTCATAAACTACGCCTAGAATGGTCTGGTAGAACCGGAACTCCTTGCACTATAAATAAGACACTAGATTGGTAAGCTAAGGTACGCTACAAATTCTTTTTTTCAACATTACACCTTGCTCAGACCCTTGTCTGACTTTCGCATCGATGTGCCGTTAGCCACCCCACGGTGGTCTATGGCTTACACGCATTACTTGTGCAGGCGAGCAGGTCAGCGGGATTAGGACAAAACAGGGAGAGAAAAAAACTGCATCAGTCACCATGTTAATTCAATAATCTAGTAAATGTGGATTACATTGAATTTCATTCATTATAATTTATAGGGTTTGACCCTTGTTTTGAAAACTAATTGAGTTTAACACTCATTTTCTAAAGAAACCGTTAAGTCCATGTAATTAACTAATTACAACTAATTTTTGAACTATTTTTCCCTAAAATCCAAAATTGCCTCGCCCCCTCATTTTATTTCGCCCTAATCTCCAAAATTTCCCCACCCCCTAATTTTTCTTCTCTATTTTTCTTCCTACAACTTTTCTTCTCTCTCCCAGCAAGAACCCCACTGCCAAATCACAACCCTCATTGCCACCTCCATAGACAAAACCCCCATTGCATCTCAGTTTGATCCAACACCTCTCGTGAGGGGGTGGGGCAATTTTGGATTTTTGAAAAAAAAAACGAGTGTAAGACTCAATTAGTTTTCAAAATGAGGGTCAAACTCTTATAAGTATGAACTAATGAGTGTAAACAAAAACCTAATTTACATATGATAAATTTAAATTTGTAATTATTTAGTCGATCTATCAATTTCAAAATGTAAAACAACATTTAGGTGATGCGCCTCTTAAATTTCAATTAATACGATCTGATGTAAAAAGAAAATTAAAAACATTATACATGAGGTTCATGTTGCATAGACATTTCAATTTCTAGTTAAATTGTGATTGAGATTGCTTCTGCGTGAAAGAAAGAAAAAAATGTGCCCCTTACAAATTTTTTTTTTTTTTTTTTTTTAGTTGAATGAGTAGATTTACAGAATTATATTGTCATCGTTTCAACATCTAAAACAACACTTTCATGTAACGCACACTTACGTCTTAGAGCGAAAGAAAATTAAAAACACTATATCCATATTTCACGTTTCAAAGAATTTTTAGTTGCATTATTGAAATGTCATCGTCTCTAGTCACGATCCATATAAAAGTGGGAAAATGTTGTACATGGATATCGACTTTTCATTTAACTTTAAGATCGAAATATTTGTGGCATGAATTGCATAGAAATGCAGATGCAATTGACTTGTCTAGACAACTATTGTAAGTTTAGACCATTAGTTGTGCATGAATTATACTCAAACATCAACAAATGTAATGCCTGCTTTTGTTTCAGTTTGTCTCAATCAAGATTGTTCATTTAACTATTTTATAGCATTCTTGTAGCAATATCTATTTTTTTTCTCTCTAGAATTTGGCTTAAAGGTTGTCAAAAGCAAGGATTGTGATTTTGTTTTTCGTGTTAATTTCAGTTTTCTGATTTTAAGAAATATTTTGATGTATAAAGAAAAAACGTAAAAATTCCGAGAATAGATAAATATATATAATGAATTTCGTGAGTATATGAAATATGTGAGAAAAATAAAATGCAATTAAATAAATCTATTAAAAACATTAATGAAACCTAAATACCAAGAAATGAAACAAACATAAAATCAATATATAATTAGAAAATAAATGAGTGGTTTTAAAATTAATATATAAGTAGAAGAAATGATAATTAGAAAATTAGGGGATGATTTAAAAAATCAATAGATAATTAGAAAGAAAGAATCTAAAAAATTTACCAAAAAACCCTGAATTTTTTTTTAAAAAATGTTATTTTTGGTAGTTGGTTTTTGTATTTTCATGAAAAAAAAATGAAATTTACGAAAAAATGTAATTATTTTTTCGTATTTTTTTCTTTTCATAATTTCAAATAAACGAAATTATTGCCTAAATTTCTCATAATTTTGCAAAATCATATTCCTTGGTCAAAAGTGAAAAAATATTTATTTGTTTAAGAAATTTCATAAATTCCTAAATGAGTTTGATACATAAGAAAAAAAAGAAAGATAAAATTAACAATCACCTACACCGATGTGTAAACGTTTGGTTCAATTTTAATAGTCATAGCCTTCAAATGCAATTATTTGGTGTAGTCTCCAATTTGATGCAACGATCTAAATCATTATTATAAAGACTAGTAACAAAATGGTAAATAATCTATTCGAACAATAATTATAATAATTATTAGGGATGGGCAAAAACGATTTAAATTCGGTTAACCGACCGAACCAATTTTCAAATTCGGTTCGGTAACTGAACCAAAATATGAGTAGAAATAAAATAATTTAAACCGAACCGAACCGATTATAAACGGTTTGAAATCGGTTTACGATTTTGAACCGACCGAATAATAACTGAAACGACCGATTAATTAGATATATATAAATAAGTAAATAACATGTAGGTGTCTATACTGGATTAGTGAACAAATGCACTGCAGTACACCCTATTGCACTGAATTACCTCCATTCTCTCAAAGTTTTCAATTTTGGGTTAAAAATTGGGTTTGTAAAAAAATTGAACCTGTAAAAAAATTGGGCATGTTTTAATGAAAGTCTTTCAAGTACTTGAGCCCGAAATTTCGGCCCAACCGAACCGATCCGAAATTCGGTTCAACTGAATTCATCAGTTTGCAAATACAAAATTCAATTTCGATTTGAGTTTTGGGCAAACCGAATAAAATCGGTTCGAAATCGGTTTGGAGCTCAAACCTAACCGAACCGATATTGCCCACCCCTGATAATTATGTTGAGGCGTAGACTTTGGAGCCCCACTCCTTGGTTTAAACGATCTAAATCCTTCATCTCACAACTAGTTACATAAGGTAATGACACCTAAGAAATCAAAGTTTGTTAATTTGTTTAAGCTTTCACACGATACATTGTATTTCTGATTAATTAGTATACCTTAAAAACACTTATTTGGCATCACGTTGCACTAAAATGTAAGAGGTGCATTCCATGAGACTTGTTGTCTTACACACGATCAATGTATTACATGAACAATTTAATTATAAATATTGTTTTAATATCATTAAACTGTGTCTTTATATTATATAAGAGGGGAAAATGTTTTACATCGATATCAACTTTTTTTTTTATAAGTTTCATTATTATTATTAGAGTTGCTAAAGAGTAAGTCTAGGGAGCTAGGAACCACATCTATTTTTGGTTAGGTTATGACTTTTTTACATTTTTATCCAGTCTCTTTAAAACACAATCACAAACATCATTTATAGAATGGGTAAAAGTGTAAAAAGCCTAAAATTAACAAAAAAATCGATGTATTCCCTGACTGCCTAGAATTGTTGCTAAAATGATTTTGATACGAATCGCATAGAAATGCAAATGAGATAATTTTTTCTCACGCATTCATTATTACAAAAATTGGGTAGCATTGATGGTGGGTAAAGACAAAAACACCAATTTCAAATTTGAACAAACTATACAACAAACAAAATTAAGGCCTCAAGTTTGTTTCTAAATCGGTGGAAGTTTGTTTATAGAATAAATATTTTTTAAAAAGTAGCAATCTAAATTTATCCATATTGTCCATTTAGCAAGTAATATCTGTTTTAATGTAAAAACTAAAAATCTCTCACAAATCCCTGATTTTTATCGCAAAAGTCAAAACAAACTACAATTAGTTTTTAATAAAAAAATTACTTTTATTTATTTACGTTTTTAATATATATATATTTCTAAAAAATCCATAAATTCTTAGATGAGTTGGGTGGGATCTATTCAGTTGTGATACGTTTGTAATCCATATTATATATTTCGAGGAATTGCGGCCACAAGCGTCATCCCAACACTGATCAGACCTAAATGGTTCTAAGCCCGTCCAACTGCGATCCGTCAGGCGAACCCGAACTCTCATAGTTGCTAGGCCCACACGTCTCACTCCTCTATACCTGTAGTCCATTTTCAGGCAACTATCTCGAGGATCAGCTTCAGATAGACAACCACAATTGTTCTCTACTTCCAACTAGGAAGCAAACACCAAAGTATATTTCACACAAGAAAACTTCTTTATACGGATTGCTCTTGGATTGTGAACTATTTCCCGTGTATCTAGGAGTACAGAGCAAACAAAGAACTTCCCTCCTACAACACGGCTCCTAATTAGGGAGAGATTTTCACGAAAATCTCATTCATAAACTACACCTACGATGGTTTGGTAAAACCATAATTCCTTACACTATAAATAAGACACGAGGTTGATAAGCTAAGATACAGTACAAATTCCCTGTTACAACATTACACCTTCCTCAGACCCCTGTTTGACTTTAGCATCGGAGTGTCATCGGCCACCCCACGGTGGTCTATGGCTCACGTGCATTACTTGTGCAGGCGAGCAGGTCAGCGGGATTAGGACAAAACAGGGAGAAAAAACTGCATCAGTCACCATGTTAAGTCAATAATCTAGTAAATGTGGATTACATTGAATTTCATTCATTATAATTTATAGGGCTTGACCCTTATTTTGAAAACTAATTGAGTCTAACACTCATTTTCTAAAGAAACCGTTAAGTCTATGTAATTAACTAGTTACAACTAATTTTTGAACTATTTTGCCCTAAAATCGAAAATTGCCCTGCCCCCTCATTTTATTTCTCCCTAATCTCCAAAATTGCCCCACCCCCTAAATTTTCTTCTCTATTATTTCAGCCTGCAACTTTTCTTCTCTCTGCCAGCAAGAACCCTACCCCCAAATCACAACCCTCATTGCCACCTCCACAGACGAAACCCCCATTGCATCTCAGTTTGATCCAACACCTCCCATGAGGGGGTGGAGCAATTTTGGGTTTTAGAAAAAAATGGTCCAAAATTTAGTCTTGACCAATCAATCACGTGGACTTAACGGTTCCATCATAAAACGAGTGTTAGACTCAATTAGTTTCAAAATGAGGGCCAAATTCTAATAGGTATGAATTAATGAGTGTAAAAAAAAACCTAATTTATCAAGGGCATTTTGGTCATTTAATTTGAAAATACACGATTAAGGCGCATTGATTGCTAGTCTTGGGGGGAAATGCAATACAGATTTATTTGTGGGGATAAACCTGAATAAGTCGTTTATAATAAGGGACATGCAAATGACAAAGAAAAAACAATATTTATCATTGTAATTGGACTGTCCATATTGATATTGATGGCCGCATTAAATCATTATAATAATAAATGGTTGGAAATATATTTTTTCCATGTGCAAAAACGTTAAAGAAAAAAAAATGTTAAAGAAAAAAAAGAAAATAGCCACCGTGTTAATTCAATAATCTAGGAAATGTAGATTACGTTGAATTTCATTCATTATAATTTCTAATGGTAAATTTAAATTTGTAATGTAAAACAACATTTAGGTGATGTGCCTCTTAAATTTCAATTAATACGATGTGATGTAAAAAGAAAATTAAAAACATTACATGTGAGGTTCTCATTGTCCACCAATTGTAGTTAAGTTGGTTGGACCCCTTAAAAAAGGTCAATGACCCAATTTTTTTTTTTTTTAAAAAGGTTCATTGTCAACATATAATTTGTGTATTTTCATAATCAATAAGAGGGAAAACATTATAATTTATTATCAACACATATTTTGTCTAAACTTTATAACTCTCACTAATATTGCGACTTTTTATATTTTTCAAAATTATTTAAATTGTGATTGAGATTGCGTTTGCGTGAACGCACATTTTTTTTTCTTTTTTACTTGGATTTGTAGATTTACATAATTATTTAGTCATCGTTTCAAAATCAAAAACAACAACTTCATGTGATGCACACTTACGTCTTAGGACGAAACAAAATTAAAAACATTATAACCATATTTCACGTTTCAAATAATTTTCAGTTGCATTATTGAAATGTTATAATCTCTAGTCACAATCCATATAAAAGTGGGAAATGTTATACATTGATATCGACTTTTCATTTAACTTTAAAATTGAAACATTTTTTTCATGAATTGCATGGAAATGCAAATGCAATTGACTTGTCTAGACAACTATTCTTCTAAATTTAAACCATTGGTTGTGCACATGGGCGGACCTACTAAAATATTTTTAGTATATATATTTTAGTCTTAAAAAATTGATTATATAATGTAAAATACAATATGTTAATTATTTATGAAAATGTCCAAACATGTCTTTGTTGGTGTAGTGGTTGGAGACTTATTACTTTTAGTAAAAAACTTGAGTTCGATACTCTTCGAGTGCATTTTTTATTTTATTTTCAATACAATTTTATTAGTAATTATTAACATTAAATAAATGAATTGTTTTTCACAAGTGATATTAAACCCCTAACAATTTTTTTTTAAAATTAATATCTAAAATACTAACGATAGAATTCAATGAAAATATATACCATTAGCCAACTCGTATAAAATTTGAGCCTCATATAAACTATTTTTTTATTTGAAATTGTATTATGATCATATTAGATTCGCAAATTTCAAATTTTTTTAGCTTCACCTAGAACTTATCCTAATTATTTTGTGATTCTCAATTCTAGACAACCAGGCTTTATAACCACTTTTTGGTCAGGTTTAAGTTTTTTACATTTCTATCCCTTCTATAGATAATGTTTGCGATTGTATTTTAAAGAGAATGGATAAATGTGTAAAATGCTCTAGCCTGACCAAAAAATGGCTTTAAAGTTTGGCTGCCTAGACAAACTCTTTTGTGATGTTAGTTATATATTCTAATTATTATGTTTGTTTGCTCTTTGCTAAGGTTATCAATAGTGACCTTATTTTGGCTTAAAATTGACTACACTTAGATCCAATTTGATATATGCATTGTATTTTTTTATAGTTGAATTATTTTTATTAGTTACTAGCTTCGGTAAAAAAAAAATTTGGCTTTACCATTGATAACTACTATTATCAACTAATAAGTATTTTTAATTTCGCCCCCCTCGACTAAAATCCTGGGTCCGCCCCTGATTGTGCATGAATTATACTCGAACATCAACAAAAGTAATGCGTTCATTTAACTATTTTATAGCATTCTTGGAGCAGATAATCTGCTTTGAATGCATATAATTTGTAATTTGTGGCAATATCTATTTTTTTTCTCTCTAGAATTTGGCTTAAAGGTTGTCAAAAGTGAAAAAATATTTATTTGTTTAAGAAATTTCATAAATTCTTAAATGAGTTGGATACATAAGAAAAAGAAGAAGATAAAATTAACAATCATCTACACCGATGTGTAAACGTTTGGTTCAATTTTAATAGTCACAACCTTCAAATGCAATTTGGCGTAGTCTCCCATTTGGTGCAACGATCTAAATCCTTATTCTAAAGACTAGTAACAAAAATGGTAAAAATAATTTATTCGAACAATAATTATGTTGAGCCATAGACTTTGGAGCCCCACTCCTTGGTTTAAACGGTATAAATCCTTCCTGTCACGACTAGTTATAGAAGGTAATGACATGTGCATCTCGTGGAAGATGGGTGGTTACAACCCCTCGCGCATTTCCTCACCCCTTAGAATTAGCGTTTTTTTTTTTCTCACGCATTCATTATTACAAAAATTGGATAGCATTGATGGTGGATAAAGACAAAAACACCAATTTCAAATTTGAACAAACTCTACAACAAACAAAATGAAGACCTCAAGTTTGTTTCTAAAAACGGTAGAAGTTTGTTTATAGAATAAATATTTTTTAACAAGTAGCAATCCACATTTATCCATATTGTCCATTTAGCAAGTATTATTTGTTTTAATGTAAAAACAAAAAAATCTCTCACAAATCCCTGATTTTTATCGCAAAAGTCAAAATGAAACTACAATTAATTTTTAATAAAAAATTTAATCTTATTATTTACCTTTTTAATATATATTTTGAAAAATCCGTAAATTCTTAGATGAGTTGGGTGGGGATCTATTTGGTTGTGATACGTTTGTAACCCATATTATTTATTTCATCCGCCATTTTGCCACACAAAATGGTAAAGATTAATACATAAATCAAGAGTTCACTATAAATAATATGTACATCGATCTATAAGAAATTGGAATGTTTTCAGTCATATAATCATCGTCGTCCCGCTGTAAATTTTACTCAACCTGTAGTTGTCAATTTTTTTGAGTATTACATGAGTTTATACCAAGGCATAACATTAGGCGCCTACGACTTGGTGCAAACGATCTAAATGGTTATTCTAGCGGCTACTAACGAAAAAGGTAAAGATTTATTTTCACAATATATATGTTACAACGTAAACTTCTGAACGCGTGCCTTAATGTAAACAATCTAATCATTCTTCTAACGGCTAGTAACGAAAAAATATGAAGTTTTATAATAACGGTACTTATGACAAAATTCGAATATTTCTTCTAACGACTAGTAATGAAAAATGCAATGATCTAAATCCATTTATTCTAATGTCTAGTAATAAAAGAAGACAACCATCTAAACTCTTCTTCTAACGGTAGCAACGAAAAAACAGCAACAATCCATTTAAACGGTATGCAACTAAAATTCTCCTGAACACACGTTCAGAAAGCAGTTGATCATCATAACAAAAAATGAACTAAACTTTCAAGCACATGTATACATAAATTTTACATTGAAAAAACACAATAACAATCACCAGTCCATGAAAAACTAAAATTAGGTTACCAGATAGCCAACAATCGACTACTAGAATTTGAAGTAGTACTACGATGGATGACCTCCTCAAATTTCTCCTAAACCCTAGAACTTGAACTTTTACTACATAACTAAAATATATTAATAAAATCATAAAAAAGGAAAAACAAATCATCTCTATCTTTTTTTCTACAAATAAAACAATAAAAAAAAGAAATTATTTATTGCACACACCTTTGGCATGTTTGGATCTTATCGCTTTCAGTCCTTAGTCAAAAACCTTCACATTTATCTCGGACAGATAGAATCCATCTGACCCGACCCATTCGCCAATCTCACTTCTATAAAATGCACCCTTCTCGCATTGTCACATACTCAAAAAAACATCTTTCGCAAAACAGAGAGCGAAATCAATCTCTGTTCACTCACTTTCTCATTGAATCAAAATCATTGTAATCGGTAATGAATTCGCATCGAATTTCGCCGGCATCGTTGCTTAATGTACCAGTCATCGGCATCAGTATGAGCAGCAGCGGTACTACTAGAAGTGTTTTGAGCTCTGTTAGTCTGGCCAGTTGCAGAACTTCTGGGCTTCGTTTTCCGTCTCTCAAATGCTCCGCTACACTCACTGCTCAAACTCTGGGTACCCTTTTTTTTTACTAATTTACTCTGGGTTTTGATATTGTACATTAGATTTTCACTTAATTGTCTATGTGACATTTTGCATGATTTGGTTTTGTGGGGTTTTTTTTTTGTTGCAGTGGAGGAGAACAAGGTGAAGTTTCTGGAGTTGTCCAAGGAGGCGAACTTGGTTCCGCTCTATAAGTGTATCTTTGCAGATCACTTGACCCCTGTCTTGGCTTATCGATGTTTGGTTAAAGAGGATGATCGGGAAGCTCCCAGTTTTCTTTACGAGTCTGTTGAACAAGGGCCTAAAACGACCAATGTGGTAATTCATTGTTTCTCGATTCTTCCATTTCTTTGTTCTTTTGGAAAATCTGGGTCTTATTGAATCATTTGTTTATTCTTTTGAGAATCGTTACTTGATTTTCTTGATTATTTCATTAGTTTGTTCTTTTGAAATCTGAGGGTGTTGCAGTTCTTCCATTTTATTGATGTTTTGACCAATCGCAATTGGGTTTCGCGTAACTCTTCGATTTATTTGTTTCTTTTGGAAAATTTGGGTCTTGTAGTTCCTCCATTGTTTGTTGTTTTGAAAATTTAGCCTTTTAGTTTGGCCCTTTTTATTTTTGTTTTGATGCGATTTTAAGAAACGAAAATTCTAAATGTCGAGAAAGTGGGCGAGGAAAACAGCGAGGGAGGGAGGGAGGGAGAGGACCGTTCATCCTCTGGATGCACGCGATGACTTTTCTTGTGCGCATTCTGAGGGGATGAACGTTCCCCTCCCTCCCTCGCTGTTTTCCTCGCTCCTTAGTTCTTCAATTTTTGGTCAGTCTAAAACTTGGGTTCTTAAGATTTTGCTTGTTTCTTTATTTCAAGATTAATTTTTGTTTTTCTCTAGGTTCTTTATTTTAGAAGAAATGTGTAGTTGAAGTTCTTCTTTTTGTTTTGTTTTTTTTTTAATTTTAATTTTAATTTTTTTTAATAATAATTTGAATCTTCATGTTTTTGTTAAAATCAAAGTGATTTTATTCTTCTTGTTTATAATTCAAAAGTTTAATTTTGTCTTTGTTTATGACGTTCAAGTTTATTTTGCCAGGGGCGTTACAGTGTGATCGGGGCTCAGCCCACAATGGAAATTGTGGCAAAGGAGAATTGCGTTACAGTAATGGATCATGATCTTAGGATCTATGACAGAGGAATACGCAGAGGACCCAATGTCTATACCTCGGCAAATATTGGAACAATGGACTCCTCAAACAATTGATGAGCTTCCAGACGCATTTTGTGGTAATTAAATGCGTTCTTATTGTTTTGTTGTATTCTGAGATCCCATAAATTGTATCAAAACACTAGGGAATTGTCTAGGACCAATTCATGTTCCTTTGAATTATACTTGGGCATAGTAGATCTCATTAACTGTATCAAAATATTTGGAAAATAAATCATTAATTCTGTCACTCATGAAAGCATAAGGATGCAAGTTTCAATTGTACTCTAATTGAAGACTAGGAAAATGATTTCAAAGGTTTACTAGTCTGAGTTTTCCGCTTATGCTCCTACTTTTCTCGGGAACTTCTATCTAGCTCTTTTGAAGTCAACCGCTTCAAAAGTATAAGAATTTTGCTCCAATACTGTATTGACAGCTCCTTTTTTTTTTTTTTTTTTTGAAATTGAGCTGGGGTTTATTTAGGATCCCCAAACCTTTAAATGAATGAAGATGTTACGTTCTCAAGTATTCTTTGCCTATACTATCTTCAAATATGATTTTCTTAAGGTCCTCAACAAACGAGCTAGGCGTTAAGACTATAGACAACTCTTTTTCTTCTTGCTCATTATAATGAAAAATATACTTCTTGATACTTGGCTATAGATCGAGTGAACGAGAAGATTAGAGTAAGGTCATATAAAAGGGCCATACACATTGTCTAAAATTTGGAGCAACATCCTGTCTTAATGGTTTTCTGTCACACTTGTTTATTCATTATTGACTGGTTGCAGTTATTATCTAAAGGAGTCTTAAAGTAAAAAGGCTAGTTAAAGTATTTTACTATTTTATAAGGCCGACAACATTGGTAAATGATTCAGTGCCAATATGAACAGGTGGATGGGTAGGATACTTCTCATATGATACTCACATTGTCTAAATTTTGGCGCAACATCCTGTCTTAATGATTTCCTGTCACACTTGTTTATTGACTGGTTGCAGTTTTTATCTAAAAAAGGATCTTGAAGTAAAAACCCTAGTTAAAGTATTTTACTATTTTATAAAGCCGACAACATTGGTAATTGATTTAGTGCCAATATGAACAGGTGGATGGGTAGGATACTTCTCATATGATACTGTTCGATATGTGGAAAAGAAAAAGCTTCCCTTCTCAAATGCCCCTGAGGATGATAGAAACCTTGCAGATGTTCATCTCGGCCTGTATGATGATGTGATAGTTTTGATCATGTCGAAAAGGTACTCTGATTGAATATTATGACTAATTATGTGTTGTTTTTCATTAAGTGCTGAAAAATCAATTTTCGTATTTACCTTTTATATTTCCAATCACGCCTCATGCTGGATGGTCTTATTGAAGACTACATGCTTTTCTGTTATTTGTTTTTTAAGATCTGAAGACAAGTCTTTACCTGTAGTTTGGATAAAGAACCGATTTTTGACATTTGGCAACTCACAGCCATTACTATTGTCTTGACTGATTTTGCATTCAAAATTAATTTTCTCTTTTGTGCTGAACATAGTGTTTTAAGTTCATTCTTTAAGCTGGTAATATGTATTTTACTGACTGATATGTTAAAAATTTATGAGCATTAAAAAATAGAAAGAGAAAATTGCTGTTGGAAGTTTATGTGCCTATGATTATAGTGCCATGGGGATGCGAATGAAATCCAATTTGATAAAGGAAGAATTTTTTTTGTTTTTTGTGTTTTTTTTTACTCTCCCGTTATTCATCTAAACGGAAGCAAACTAGATTTTAAATGAAATTGGGAAGAAACTAAAGTCAACTTTATTCAGTTGGGGTTCTTCAACAAAAACTGTTGGGGTTCTTCAACAAAACTTAAATCTCCAATAGAGACACTTCAATTCTCAGCTTTTGTTGTGCATGAAATTTCCAATGCTAAAAAATAAGATAAAACAAAATAAAAGATAATGAACTGTTTTATTGTTGGTGCAACGTCATCAGGGATAAATTGCTATTGTGCTCTTTAACTTGACCTGATCAGTAGAAGCGGATGGGCCTCCCTCAGTTTAGATTCCATACTGCCGAGGCTGATTTTTGTGCAAGGGGGATTTAAGAGTGAAATCTGTTCTTCTTCCATTGTAGACCATATACTTGCGCTGTTTGAGAGCGCACAATACTTATCTGTTTCCCAGTTGGATAGGTTGAAGCTGCCAGATGATAATCCATTTCTGATAAAAATCTACTTGATTTTCTCATCAATGGAGAAAAAGATTAGGTGTTTTTTTTTTCTTTACCTTCAACCTTAATTAATCATAGCTTCTCTGATGGGAAACTTACTTTCCCTGTATTCCTTTTGGATGTTTATTTATTTATTTATTTCAATTTGACTCACTGCTTTTGGTTCATAAAAGTTAAAAAAAAAAAAAAACTGCTTTTTGTGTTATTTTCTTCCCCAGAAAGCATATGTAATTCATTGGGTACGACTAGACCGATACTTGTCAATTGAGAAGGCCTACGAAGATGGGATGAGAAAATTAGAGGCCTTGGTGTCTAAAGTTCAAAAAGTAGATCCGTAAGTTGACCGGTTTTACCTTAACATATTCTGTTTCTTTTTAATTATATTGACCTGTGTGTAATTTGGTATTAACTTACTATGTTTTGTGTTTATTTAGGCCGAGGCTACTGGCCGGTGATGTGAAGTTGCACACGCATCATTTTGGTCCTACATTAAAGCAGTCATCAATGTCAACTGAAGCATACAAGAATGCTGTGCTTGAAGCAAAAGAGCACATTCTAGCGGGCGATATCTTCCAGATCGTGTTAGTCAACGTTTTGAGCGTCGAACTTTTGCAGATCCATTTGAAGTCTACAGAGCATTAAGGGTGGTGAATCCCAGCCCATATATGGGCTTATCTGCAAGTATGTCTACTATTCTTACTTTCCTTTATTTGTTTGTTTTTCTATGCACTTTTTATATTGGGATTTGGAACTTGAATATTTTGATTAGGCTCGAGGATGCATCATGGTTGCTTCCAGCCCAGAGATTCTTACTCGCGTTAAGAAGGTGAGCTCCTAAGATGATCTTCCTTGTACAGTGGATGATCAGATCATTTGTTTGTAATTCTAACAATGGTAAAGGCTTATGTCTCAGTTTGTTAACTTCACTTTTCACAAAAGTTAACAAAATTGGATCAACTCTTGTGTAGAATTGGTTTACAAGTTCATATAAATTGATTTTTAAACAACGATTTACATTTTCATTATGCATTTCTTGAAAATAATGGCATTATAAAAGATTATTTATTTATTTATTATTATATTATATTATTATTATTATTATTATTGTTATCATGTTGATGGACAGGGATTTCTTGTTTTACCTACAGAACCAAATTGTGAACAGGCCTCTTGCTGGTACAATTAGGAGAGGGAAAACTTACCAGGAAATACTTTGTTAGAAAAGAAGTTACTAAGCGATGAAAAACATGCGCTGAACACATTATGCTGTCGACTTAGGCCGAAACGATGTTGGGGAAGGTACACCCCTCCCCTTCTGCTTCTATTATTTTTTATATATGAACAATTGTGTAGCAAAGAATAAATTCCAGAATATCTTTGATCCATCATAGTGCATATTGGATTCCCATCTGATAAGAAATAGACAAATAGCTAATTGCTGAAGTCTGTTAATTTTCAAACAAATGCTGTCATTGTTTGTGCAAACCCTTTTCCTCACAAAAGAGCACTAGAAGGGCCGATCTGGATAAGGTCGTAGCGAATCAGATGTACAATTGAAAACCAATTCAGAAGGACCTTTTACAATTTTTCTTTTAGACTCATTGTCATTTTGCTTTGTCAATTGTGTTTCACTTTAGCTTTAGTGGATCTTCATGAAAGTTATCTAATGGATCATTGTTGTAGGTATCAAAACCTGGTTCGGTGAAGGTGGAAAAACTCATGAGTGTTGAACGGTACTCCCATGTGATGCACATCAGCTCAACGGTGAGCATTTCTGCTTCCAGTTCTGAACTTGCACTTATTTTTAAAATGCTTGAACTTTGTACGTTTTAGGTAGAAAGTACCATTAAACCTTTCAGAAGAAGGATTCATTGATTATTTATTTTGATTTTAAGAAAGAGCTTAAAGAGAGGTTTCAGGAAATGCTGCACGAGTAACACTAACTTTACTTTAATGTTATAACTGCTTAGATCTATTATCTCATAATGGTCATTACTTTGATCTTTGTTACATGGTTGGCCTAATGGCTAAAGCTGATGAATGATTCATATTTTAATACTGCCTACTGGCCCGCTTGGTATAGTGCACTTTTTGGGTTGCAAATGACAGAAACTAAAAGTACTGATTTAAGAGTTGTTTATATGCACGTTACGAATAGAGATGAAGGTACATAATCCTTCTATTTTTTTCAAAGTTGACTGGGTACCTAAATTATGACACACCATTCCCTAAAGCATCATTCTCCTTCCATTTCATCATCTGCAAGCCTTCTGGTATACAAGCAACGCTTGTATTTGCAATTGAATGGTTTTAGTCTTCCTGCAGCCCCAAAGTTCAGTAAAAAATTAAGTAGATATTGTGCAGCCACGTACTTGTACGATAGTAGTAGTCATTACAATTACTATCAGTATTTAATGAAATATAATTCTCATGATAAAAGCATTATAGCGATACAATGACTTTTACTATTGCTATCATTATGTTTAACTTGTTATAGGGGTGCACTTGACCTTGGCCAATTCCCTACTTACATTTTCGTTGCATGTCTTGATTCTAATCTTTCACAGTTTATCTACTGAAGGACAGCGTAGTGTATATATTGGGATATATAACCTGATGAAAAATCCCCTTTTCTTTCTGCAGGTTACTGGAGAGTTACTTGAGAATCTCACTTGCTGGGATGCTCTCCGTTCAGCATTGCCTGTTGGCACCGTTAGTGGAGCACCCAAGGTTCAATAGTTGTCTCTAATCACATTCTTATCTCTACTGTTCCGTTCTAAATTCTTCAGTTTTGATTATACTGATTCTAATTTCTAAGAGATAACAAATCTTGGCTGAATTTGCTAAGTCTTTCAAGGGTCTCTGATTGCAAAGTTTGAAACGTATAAATAGATATAGCACACGAGCTTCCATTATTTGACATTCAAGTATTAGAATCTGTACTTGCTGTGATATCCTATATACCTCCATTATTTGAGAAGCATTATTGGAATTCTAGGGGTCTAGAGAACTCTATAATCCTATGTTTATGTTTCCAATCAACCTTATGTTGGACTCATCATATGAGCCTGGTACTATGGATACTGGGATGCCGAGTCTGGATAGTAGGAGGTCTCTGCTTCCAACTTTGCCCTTTTTTTGTGTGTATTTCTATTTAGCATGTTCTATGATTTCATGGTAGATAGCATAGAAGTGGGTCTGTGTTTTTCCATGTTCCTGAGCAGTGAGCACTTATGCCGATAAAAACTATCTGTTGAACCATATCATTGCATATGCTTCTGTTCTTGATCTTTTCTACCAGATAACAGACATGCTATCATTCAATGTTAACAGTTATTTATTTATTTACCCAGTCAACTATCAGTTACCTATCTTCTTCTTTGACGTTTTATTTGTGATCCCTACATCCATGATCACCACTATGATTGACTACTCATTACTGAGTTTTAATTGTTCTCTCTCTCGATACAATGTAGGTTAAAGCCATGGAATTAATCGACAAATTAGAAGTGAAAAGGCGTGGACCATATAGCGGTGGCTTTGGTTTTGTGTCATTTGAAGGAGATATGGACATAGCACTCGCTTTGCGGACCATGGTGTTCCCAACTGCAGCGCGTTATGACACAATGTACTCATACAGAGATATGGGTAGGCGTCGTGAGTGGATTGCCCATTTGCAGGCTGGGGCTGGGATCGTAGCTGACAGTGTTCCTGATGATGAGCAGAAGGAGTGTGAGAACAAAGCTGCTGGTCTTGCGCGAGCCATTGATCTTGCTGAATCAACCTTTGTGGAGAAGCTAATAATATTTTTCTTTTTATCAAATGTGGCTGTCCTGTTTTTCTTCTTAGGCAATGTATAGCTTGACTTACAGAACTCGCTTTTGCCTTAAGGTGAGACGCAGTGGGCTGCTTTTGAAAAAGGAAAATAAATTAGAAATAGTTCAAATTTATATCTGAATCCCTTTATTTTTCCTTTTATTATGCAAGATTCAGCATATTAGTAAGGGTTACCTCATTTATCATCACTCCGTGAACGACTCACCCTGCTGCTTACAGGGAATGTTGAAGGTTGTTGAGATAATTTTCATCAGTTGTCTTAACCCTGTCAGGATGTCTTGCAAGTCTCACCCTGCAAAGACATCTTAATGGCTCGCAGTAAAGACATCTCAATACCGTTGACAGCTGGTAATTTGCTAAAAATTACAGATGGTCACTCTTCCCCTAAAAGTGAAGAAACTTCTATCTATACACCTGATAATAATACCCCTATACAAGATGTACAAGCTCAAGTAAATTTTTTTACTCATACATTCTTATCTCCTTTACCTCCAAGACTCCAGTCATATATTCTCAATATGGTCAGTCAAAAAGAAAAAGATATTCAAGTCTTTATATTTAATTGACTCTCTCTCTATGACCAAAAGCGTGATAATCATCCCGGCTTGGACCACCAACATCCATGTCAGTGTCAACATCTTGACCAGTATTGTAATACTATTCCAATTTCTAAACTCGAATGTCGCTGTCAACTTGTCTACTCTATACCCAAAGCCAATCTTCTTATGAATATCTTTTGCTCCGTATTCTCCAATTCAAAATTGAAACCATTGTGCTGACTGTTCAAAAATTGTTAGATTACGGTCACCTTGGTCAAGTTATTTTTTCTGAACCTTCTCAAACAACCAGCCTAGGAAGAAAACTTGTTTTGACCATTCTTGGATCCATGAGAAATTCAAAATACAAAGTTGAAATGTATGTCACTAGTAAACCCCTGAATTTGATCAAGGTTTTACTTATCCTGCTCAACATAGAATCCAATTAGTCCCAAAAAATAAAACCAATATGATCTTGCAAGACACAATTCCATGGCCCCGTCCAAAGCCAATTTCTGACCAGATAGACCACTGGTCCGCATACATGGTTGCTACTTCCCTTCAAATAGATTATCTGCATATAAAGGGAAGCCTCATTGCGGGAGATAATATTCAATATATCTATTGCTTTGATCCTTGCAGAGAAATTGTACCATTTTGTCTGCAATCTTTAAATCAAAGGCTGGATGAGTTTTATAAACAACTATTTGAAGAAGAAGAAGCTGACCGCCTCAAAAAACTTGCTGACTTAGAAGACCATTATTTTTATAATAGCTCTGGTAGTGAACACTTAAAAAAAATATATAAAAAAATTGTATCGGTCGATGACTACAAGTGCCCATGCACATGTCGGGTGATACAAAAAAAATTATAAATAATAATTGCAACTTTTCTGACGAAGACATCTTATCTCTTTCACATCTTTTACGAATCTAATGACATCTTTTTCACATCTTCCTTTTTCTCTTTCACATCATTTTTTTTTCCGAATCTTATGACATCTTCTCTTCACATCTGTCTAACTCCTTCTTCTCTTTCACTTCTGCTGACGAATCTTATCGTCCTTCTTCTTTCATCAAATCTTTTGAAATTTTACTTCTCTTCTTTAAAAATCTTAGCACTCAGTAGAAAATCTTTTCAGCAACAAAGCATCGCTAAAGCAGCCTACTCGTCACCCTGTACAACAAACAAAGAAATAGCTACAACAATAATTGAGTCCTTCGTCCTTCTCTATAAAAGGAGGAGCGCTCAACTCCAAAGGACATCCCTCTTGGACTGCACGTTCTTAATTGGACTATGTGTGGTCGAAATAATCATTGGGCTTGTGCGATCTGAGCTTGATCTTCTGACTTATAAGTTGGATTGGGCCTGGTTAGTCCATGCCATGTGATTAAATGACTGTTTGGTGTCTCATCACACTGTAAGGTGGACACTGTTCGATGTCTAATCACATTGTAATGTGGTTCTTTGTCTGATTTTTGAAATACCCAAAGTACCCTTCAAAC